>WEDG01000567.1:0-97866 GCA_017591395.1 Schistocephalus solidus
AAATGAACGCTGAGCACATACACGAACATAAATTGGCAGCAAGGAGGCGAGACCACTTGTCTCAAGTTGCCATGCACACGCTAGCAATTGGACACAAATTTGCCTGGGACAAAACCCGCATTGTTACCGCCTGTCCATCTAAGAAAGGCCGAGAATTTTTAGAGGTCATTTTCTCAGATAACTCATGCATCAAACGACACATCGAATTGGACGATGTGTACGGCTACCTGAAAGAAAGTGGGAAGAGACGAGAGCCAATCCAAATGGAAATACACCCACAATGACAACAATTGGCAGGAATGAAAAAGCGATATCGATTTTTCCGGCACGTGTTAAATTTGAACTGTTTTTGCACACTTACCACAAGTCTGACGACGATCTGGGGTGCCAGCGTCGAAAATTTACATAATAAAGTTACCTATTGTTTCCCAAAGAACTTCTTTGCTTCTGGAACCAACCGATATATATATATATATATATATATATATATATATCGGTTGGTTCCGGAACCCACTCGTTCCGTACTGTCTTGGGGCTCGCGCTCGAGCCCAGCCCAAAAATTATTGTTCTCCAGGGGTTGAGATGATTACATTTATGCGTGCGCTTAACGACTATGCTGTCACAAAGCACCAGTCTGCGCGTCTTATATGCGCTATTTTCTCAGTTCTCAAGAACCGGACTTCCGTATCTCGAACCTCAAATGGATCATTTTATATAAGAATCATATTTGGAAACTAACTTTTCGCTCTGCTCTACAGATTAGCCGACAACCAGGCTATACTATCACTTGGAAAGTGATTATGCAATAACTTTTAGTGAGTGTTGGGTCAATCTCGTTCCCTTTTCCCCCGGCTACATGTCCTTGGAGCAAGTCCTATTCAAGCCAACTGCAGGTGCGCTCGAAAGGAATGGATGTCTTAGCCTAAAGCTTCTATCCTGGCAGCTTAAGTTCTAGGGAAGACCCTAGTCGCTACGAAATTCTGACCCGGTTCCGTATAACAGGTAAAAAAGTAGGACCCCAGTTGGGAGGATAGTGTATTCTGTACAGCACTATTCGGGGAGGGTTTAGAAGATATTGGCTGCCGGATGAGGGCACGTCTGGCGGCCGCGAGAGCGATGGCCCAAGCGTGAGATCATGCGGAGTCGTCACGGGGCATCCAGCGAGATCATGTGTGAGACAGCCTTGACGATGATGGGATAGGCAGAACCGGTGAGGGCCAGACAGTCACGGGTGTGCACGTGCATGTGGTCACGAGAGGTTCGGTTTTGCAACAAGTGCTACTTTCCCAGACAAGAGTTTTGGTGAAAAATCCGAACGAAGGAAGAATGGTTAAATTGAGTGAATGAGGTACGTACGAACAGTAGTGTTATAGGCAGTGTGGGTGGCTGTAGCTGGCGACTGGAGGATATCGGTCATTGGGTTATTGTGTTGCACGTCGCAGGCAAATCCGTATGCCTGGTCGGTATTTGATGGGTTGAGTGAAGAGATACCGCGGGCAGTAGAACCAAGATTACGGATATTGGGAAGGAGGTCCAGGTGCTGACACTGATAGACGCGCTGCTGAGCTGGATTGGAACCGGAATCATGGTTACGCCTCGATGGGCTGAGAGTGGTTGATGACCTCCATCTCGCTTCACGACAGGTTGTCTGTACCTAGATTCTCCATATCGTGGTCACATTAAAATGACAGGAAAAACTCAGTCAACGTCAAAAGGGGATATTTATGATGATTGAGTTCAGCTATGTTTAGCAGTTGTGTGTTTGATCACGTCACCGTCACCAATGTTGCGGCAGCTTAAGTTATTAAGGGATACCATAGCCGCTACGAACTTCTAGCATGGTCCCGTATAAAAATAGAAGTGGGACGCCAGCTGAGAGCATATTTCAGTCTGTACAGCACTATCGTAGGAAGGGCTGGAAGAAGTTGGCTGCCGGAAGAGGATACTTCCGGCCGCCGAGGCTGTGAAGTCCCAAGTGTGATACCGTGCTGAGTCGTCGCAGGGCGTCCAGCGAGTTCATGTGTGAGTCAGCCTTGAAGATGATTGGCCAGATTGGACAGCCGGGATTGGCGAGGACCAGACAGTCACTGATACGCACGCTCATATAGTCACGAGAGCTACAGTTTTAGAACATGCGCAGGGAGTCGGGTGACTACACTCCCGTCTACCGCGTGCCCCACACCTGTTTATCTTCAGTTGAGGTCTAGAGAGACTGCGTAAACATTATAGGGACCTATCCACAAATTCTTCTATCACACAAGATGATGTCCATCTCCATCACTGGGAGGGTGCAATGGTAAACCTGTTTATAGTGGAGAGATTTTGAGCGGCACATACCCCATTCTACCAGCCCATGCCAACGATATTGCAATAGCGAGAAAAGGGGAGGTGACTAGATACTGACGTAGGTGTAACGGCTGATGATATTTAACCCAAGTTTACACTCTCGGACACGGTAATATGGGCCGCCTATACGACAGTTGGCCTTGCGCAAAATTCCAGGAGGTTATCTACCCCCGTTTCTTAAATTTAACCCTAACACTAACCCTCATAACCCACCCTTTTAACCATAACGAAAATCGTGACCCTATCATTAACCCTCAACGCCTGTAATTTACCTTAAGCCACCCGTAATACAGGGGGGCATATTCCCGTGTCCAGCCATCTACGTTTCAAATCCTGTAAAGAGGGGAACTCATAACTCTCACAGACGAGAGGTGGACAGAAAGCCTGCTAAGGGCACCTGCAGTCCAACGTTTGCTCCACATGAGGAAATATAGTAGATTCCCTATCTCATGAAATGTTGACCGAAATTATGAAATGTGTTTTCGATTCGCACAAATGACTTAAGTAGAGTTGTTAAACGGATTATCCTGCAGCCTAATCCCAAGATATTTCAGTCACAGTAGGATGCCGCCTTTTGAACGAGGTTCTTTCTGGTCACCTGCAAAAAACCTTCGCTGTAAAAATGGATACTTTAGAAGAAGGTATTTTCTCAATGATTTTTGCAGTCCCTATAAATTAAAATATATTTTATAGAAAACATGCACAAAAATATTCTTTATTATACTCGTTGGGTAGCAAATTGCGTCTTCTTTTAACTGTATATTTGAAGAAAGGGTAACTTTCGGTTTTAAAAATGATTTTAAATTGCCGAATAATTTTTAAACCTACCACCCGTTACACTTGCATTCAAGGTTTCCAAACTGCATGCGGTATACATCCTGTGAATGAACGTTTCACGTTCTTTAAAAAGCTCATAATTTGAAAGTTTTTAAATCAAAAGCTACCCTTTCTTGTAGTAAAAAATTTGAAGAATACGCCATTTGCTACCAAACGAGTATAAGAAAGAATTTTTAGTGCATATTTTCTATAAAATATGTTAAAATTTATAAGGACAGTGACAGTAATTGAGAAAAATTCGTACTACTTAAGTAGCCCTTTTATAGGGTATACTTTTGCGGGCGGTCAGAAAAATCTCTTTCAAAAGCCGGCACTCTACTGTGACTGAAATATCTTAGGATTCGGCTGCAAGATAATCGGTATAACAATTCTACTCAAGTACTTTGTTCGAAACAAAAACACATTTCAGAATTTCCGTAGAAATTTCATGAGATAGGGAATTGTCCGTAGCTTGCCAGCCAGTTTTTAGCCTTGTAAACTGAATTTCCTTCCACCGCAATGGTTTAAAATAGTGCTTTGTTGTTTTTGATGAGAAAATTTGAGCGGTGGATTGACCCTACTCTCTTCCTTCTCCCATGTATTGGCGATAAGTACAAACCTTCGGCTGTTCGGGCTAAGAATGAGCGAATGTCCGACATAACGTAGGCCGCTTTCTAACCTGCAGCACACACCAGCTTGCATTGCACAGAAGTAAAAGGTGTCATAGAGACCTACCAAATGTAAATAATTCCAGACTGAGTTCTGTTCCAATAGCGAATCAAGTTTTCGTCTCACTTTACAATCTTTGGAGCCACAACATTGAGCTGATCGTGATTTTTTAAGTAATTCAATTCAGGCTCAGTGACGAATGCAACGAAATACCACGATTAAAGTTAGGTCAGTATTAGCCTCCCTGTCTCTTACCTGTCCTGTGCGCCAGTATTCCGTCTGAGCCTGGGGGTGGTGTTAATGCCTGGCGTGGCACGATTCTCCGTCTAACACATGCCACGAAAACATCCACGCCCCCGGTGTGCCACCGAGTATCGACGACTTTCGTACGTCTGCTGGTAAGACTAGTGTATGCGTCAGACTTCAAGCATAACTACCCCCATTAAGGGGAGCCCTCTCCCCTCGGCAACACCCATCTAGTCCAATTTCCATTCGACATGGTTCCCGAGGTGTGAAAATCACAGCCTCTGGAAGCTGCAGGTGAGATCTCGGTGACAGGTATGGAACAGGCGCAGTAAAAATCATGGGCATCAATGCACGCGGTACATAGTGTTACTTCTGCAAGTTGGCGTTTCCCTTCACTGTCGTTTATCCACAAAATGTGACTAGGAACCTCGGTGTTCTGACGAGGGTGCCTAGGTGACTTGCGGGCGAAGTAGCTATCTTCTGACATTTATCTTGCCACACTAAAGAGAAGAATTCAGGATGAACGCATATCGATGTGCAATCAGTGATTGGTCAAACTAAATAATCCTAGGCATGACGCACATTAGTCTCTAACTTCTTATTAACCAGGTTCCGTAGATAGAACTGTTTTATTTCCTATAATTAAGAGCACTAAATAGTCACCCTAAGAAGTAGTCTCTTCAAATTGACTCTTCTTCCTTAACTGAGACTCACTTTTTGCAATATCATTTTTCTGTATTAAATTCTTCTCGGCTTTTTTACACTTGTCAGGATGGTTTCTAACTAATTTGGAAACCCCCAGGATTCCTGACTTGACTATCAAATAGGTTGTAAGCCCATAATACATTTCATAGTTTACACACTTCACTGTAGATCTTGGAGCATGCATATGCGCGTTAGAGCAGTCTTAGCAAGTGTCATACTTAGTACAAATATCCTTTGTCTTGGAGGGGTTTTACCCTTAGAGGAGACTTAGAATGTGGTTGTAAATGGTTGCAGTTGTACGTCTTCTTTGAGACTCTCACACAATTTTTCTGAACTCGTGCATCTTGTGGACTTTTCAGGAAGAACTACAAATACAAGGCAGGTGCTCGCGGTTTGGAGGCCGAAAGCGCTTCCAGAGCTGCCGCGTCTGTATCCCGACCAATTAAGAGGAAGTACAAGACCCGGGACGGAGAACGTCTTATTCTTACCTGTCCAGTACGTGGAAGCGTTCACTCTCCAATTTCATGGTTCTTTCTGGACGTCGAGCCCGAAGAAGCTCAAAATTTTACAAATACGGCCTTTTCAGAGGAGACTTTTGGCAAGGTTGGATCGCCCGCAGCCTGGATTGCTCTATGGAGGCAGCAACTCAACCTTTCCGATTTATTCGTGAATTCCAGCGGCCGAATTACTCTAGATCCGGCCTACAATATCATCTACCACGAGGTGCGAACGACCAAGGACATGAATTTTTCAAAATATGGCGCCTTGCCACTGCAACACCTGGCTTGTATCCATGGCGATGCGAGGGGAGAAAATTTTCGGCGTGCTGACTGGGCTGGAGAAATATTCATCGAGTCAATCCCTCGGTGGAAGTATTACTTTATCATCACGGGCCTGGGCACCGTACTGAGTACATTGATGCCAGCGGCTCTTTCTATCTGTACAATTCTGATTGCTATCTGGGGCTTAAGTGTTGAAATACGGCCAAAAATGGAAGCTGCGGCATCTGGTCACGCCTACCGTGACACAAGTTGAGGCAGTTTTGGTTTTTTGTTGTCTTCGTCTTACTTGGGGCATTTCTCGTTGTAAATAAATTTAAAAAAACACTTCGTCTTAGTTAATTCAAAATTTTCTTGCAAATCCCGTGCCCCGCTGTGTCTATTTCAACGTGGGGCATGTCAAAGCGCGTAACGTTAGCCACGATATATCCCAACAGTAAACTTGTCTCTAAGTGGCTACTTTATCGTTCCATAGGTTTCCAACGGCGATTAAGAGCGACATCGATCCTGTTATGTGTATTAGTATAAGAGAACGATGCTGTTGTTCCGTTCCCGTAAGTTTACCTCCTAATGATTGACAACAGGACCGAAATAAACATGCGCTCACGTCGGGAAAGCAAGCCTAAAATTGTTCACGCTTGGTAACCCTTATAGATGGCGATGAATGCTCCGGTTATGCACACCACGTGGACTATGTTTCGCCTGAAAAAAACACCAAAGATTTCAAAAAATAGTTAATAAGTTACCGAAAGGATGCGTATCCTCTCCATTAGATACTCGAAGTGTTTTCAAGCTGCATGCCTCATCAGGATAAGGCACCTCTCAAGTTTGCTGGCTGTCAACTTGAAGAAGTAGACAGTTTCAAATACCTCGAGGCGAGGCTGCTGCCGAATAGACAGGGCAACGCCGATAGTCTACCAACTCGATGCTGCTAGGCGGATTTTCTCAAGCCTTTGGTTGTGCCTATGGATCCGACGCGTCATTGCCATCGCTACGAAGATAACCATGTACTCTGCATCCATCAGGTAAGTCCTACTGTACCGTTGTGAAAGCTAGGCTGTGCGCGTGGAAGATGAGCAAAGACTTGAGGTATTGTATTATCGTTGCCTAAGGGAAATCCTCCGAGTGAAGTACACAGACTTCGTCTCAACTGAGACAGTCTGCACTCGCTGCAACAAAATTCCAGGCCATCCAAAAAAGACGAATTAGGCAGTTTGTACATGTTCTTAGTCGTTCCCCCCACGAGCTCAATGTTACTGCCCTTGAACCGGCACCGTTACCCAATTGGAGGTGTCCAGGCGGAGGGCAGCTCAAAACCTGACTGTTCAGATCTGCTACCGCGGATTCTCATGCGTGTAATGATACAATTCGTGACATCATCTAGGCCGGCTTGATCAGGCCTGATTGCAGTCGTACCAAGCACAACTATAAGCAAGACACCAGTGGTACCACAGCTATCAAGCAAATGCCAGGGCCTATTTTTAATGCCCTCAGATCATTCGATTGCTCATCCCCCGCCGTTTCTTACCTCAAAAGTAGTAATGTCAGGCAATAATCTTTAAGATGCAACTTTCAGGCAATTGGTCTTTGTGCAGCTGCTCGTCTGCCGGAAAATGGGCCTTTTGCAAACGGTTGATCCATTGCAAGCTAACTATTTTGCTCCTCAGAAAGGCAAATGACAGCGGATGAGGAACTGGCTATGGCGATAAAAAAGTCTTCCAAATCGCCTGAAATGTTCTTCCATAAACTGTAATGTATAATTACTTGGAAACTGGCCTTAATGCGTCGACCAAAACGGAAGTAATATTACGCTGACTAAAAATAACACTTTTCTTAAGGAAAATGGAAAAGGCGAAAGCGCAAAAATTTGTGTCAAATGAGGAAACTTCATTGTGGATGATCATAAAACCTGCCCATGCAATTAACCGCACTGTTGGCATTCAAATATCCTCGTAGACCTACTGTTAGATAAACTGTGGCAGTTTCGCAACTGCTAATATCTGCTTATGTGTTCCAAATATTACTACAAGAATTCGATTTAATTTTGCTTTTTTCACTGACGTAGATGCGATTTAAAAAGGCAAATGAATTCCCCTTTGGAGAAAACAAATTTCTAGTGCTCCGCAAGTAAAAGTACGTGTCGAACTCAATTCGAATCTTCTGCCCTATCCGTGCCCGTAACTTGTACTTTAAATCGCTAAGTTTGCGAAAGCAGTATCAAGAGAAGCGTCTAGCAGCAAGCCGGTTCTGTTTATTATTTTCCTCGAAAGAACTTCACACAGCAAGAGGCTTGGTGTGACCCTTTTAAAAGCTGGCTCGTTAAAGCCACAAGCAGAGTGATAGCCACACTGAAGCAACAGGATGTTCCTTGGCGGGAATTCTTATCTACTGAATCTCCTTCAGCAGGAACTGCAAAGGCGAATCGGAACATTGCCCTGCGTGGAAATCTCCTTGGTGCAAGGCGAAGACCGAGATGCCGAGGTTACAGAGTGCCTGCTGGTGCAACCAAAGTCCCTCTCTGAAATTTCTCGCGCCGTTAGGGCTGCCAAAACGATGCGCCTAAATGTGCGTACCCGAGGTCGAAGCACCAGTGGGGTTAAAGGTCTCTATGCTGATCAATTTACTTTGTTAGTCGACTGCCAGACCCTCAATGATACACCACGCATCGAGCTCACCACGGTTATTGCTGATAGGGAGATTGACGAACAGGTGCCCTGCCTACGCATCTTAGTCAGCGTGGGCATAGATGAGCTTCTCGACTTTCAGATCAATAACAGAATTGAACTCACCCAACCGATAGATGAAAGCCTGCCACAGGGCACTGTGGTGGGAGCCCTGGTCTCAAAGTATCCCGTTGGCGAATGGGGAGTGAAGAATGGGCCACAGTTTTTTGCACAAAACAGGATATTTTGCGTTCGAGTTGTAGACTCAAAAGGGGATCTCTGCGACTACACTGGCGAACAAGAAGTCAACTACTGTAAAGCTAGTTTGGGAATGCTAGGCATAGTGTACGACGTTTTTCTGGAATATCATCCGATGTCAATGTCGAAGGTAAGAACAATTTTGTGTTAAGGAAAATATTTTCCAGTGTGAAACCTATGACAAGTTTGTGTTCTGGTGTGTAAATATTTACGATAAGGACATATTATTTTGGCATTGGTTACGTTCAGTCATCCTATTCTCCTGCCATTATCTTTCATTTCCGGATCATTAGTCAATAAGCCTTCTGGGTCATTAACATTCGGTGCATTTGGTAAATTTTCTCGCAGGTTTCAGCTGAGATTCACACGTGGAACAGCCTACTGTCTTCGGACCTGCTATATGAACGTCTAACGGAAAGCTCCTTTGTTGAAATCCTTTACCTACCCTACTGTTCCATCAATCTGGATGAACCGACTGACGACCGGATAAAACAGTGGAGCGCAAAAGATGATGAAGTACTCCTACGTTGTGGCAAGACGGCACACAACCGGCTGGTTGAATGTGATCCTATCGACTCAACTCACAGAAAACAAATACATATCCTGGATCCGGTGGTCGGTCCACGTGTGCGAGAATTTTTTGAACGGCCGGAGGAGACGCCAGAGCTTTTAGCAAAAGCATTTGTATATGTGAAGAGGGAAGTAGAACGATTTAAGGAAATACAACAATACACACCATGGGCTGTCAATATGGTAAAAATTGCAGACCTTCCCACAAATTCCCTCCGTCTAAGTATGACCACTGGAAGTGATCTCAAAGAGTTTAAGAAGGTGAGAAATACTTAATTTGTGCTTTGTTTAATCTTATCACATGAAGAGTTGACTAGGCAATCACCCTTAGTCTTGCAAAAGTATTTACTTAAGGTTACATTAAAACGGTTTCGTCAGGACATTTTGAAGCCCCTCCTACCTGGATCTTTTGAATAAGTGCCTGTTTTTACCCATAAGGAAAGCCGGAAGTTCAAAGCTTAAAAGTAATTAAGTCTTCTTTGGTTCAAAACGTCTAAGTTCAAGCAGGAATGAAAAGCCTTGCTTTCAGAGATAGTCTCCGATACTATGCATCAAATTTTCAACCTCGAAAATTTTGAGAAAGTTCCAGATGTTGGTTCTCATTGCAGCATGTGACCTCACTTTATCAGCAAGGAGTATTTCACTATCGAAAGCACGGGCGGTGATAAAAATTTGTCAATAGAAGTGAAGAAGCGAGTTCCAGGAATTAGCCGCGATGGAGACCAGATCACTGGAACAAGAGATTTATTGGCCTGATGTTTCGGATTCTCACTCAAATCCAGTCTTGGAGACAGATTCAGATAAGGATCTCTGTCTCTGATGATGGATGCGATTGAGAAGAGACAGTCAAATAATCGAATTCTGGATGCAACCGTCTTCTTTAACTTTTGGCGCAACAGAATTTGGCCAGTGTACCTTGGGGTCCATTTTATTGGACCAGCGGTAAAACAGTTAAATAAAATTCAGAGTTTGAATATGCACCGAAGTTCACGAAGCACGTGAAGGTCAGTTTAACAACACCTATGCCTCCGAAATCGCCCGCATAAATAGAAAATTTAAAATAAGGGATTGTTTTACAAAATAATATACAGTGGGTAATTAGATTCAGGAGGCTGGGGTGAAAGTTCCAAGAAGGATTACGGCTTTGAGGAATAAAGTAAGTTATACAGTGAAGATGCTTAGCATGCAGCATAGACCCAGGTTGTTCATACGCGCAAGGATGCTGGATTTTGGAGGATTATTTCTCCAACCAACTGTCAAAGTTACAGTCGATAAAAAGGCCTACCTACTAAATGCACAACCGTTCCATCGACTTTTGACGCTTGTACATCTGCATAAAATATTGTTTGGTAGTTATCAGTATGGAAGCTTTGCACGAAAACTGAAAGTTATACAACAGAGTAAAGTTTTCAGGTATAATTATCATACCACAGAATGAACAAAGATGTATGCAAATGAAACAACACTAGAATTTCCGCACAATTACTTGAAAAAATATTCCTTTTGCTTTAAAACAGTATTTCGTAAATTGACCTTAAACCTTACGGCTGTCTATGGTTGTTTGTAAGGGAAATTTACTTTAGAAGCAACCACCGCTGGAAGTTGTAGGTGTTGACGCAAAAAAGTGCACCTGTTTTTTGCAACCCCGGTTCAGGCTATGGAAGTGATACTGTCAAGTCTGACGCCGATGACTGCAGAGGATGGACGGCTGCTCTTCCCGGTCAACTACTGCATCCGCATTCACCTCCCCGGACTATTAAACCCTCACAACATCTTGGACATTTCTAATGCGGTCAAGATGCCCATGGAGGACTGGCGGCAGCCCTTCATTGTCTGCCTAATTGGCTTCCAGGTACCACTTCTCACCAGTTCCTGGCAGGTCATGACATGTCAACTCATAAGGAGCCTTTGTAAAGAGAAGAATATTCGGCTAAGTCACCTCAAGGAAGTTTGTCACGACACAAGGGTGAGTCAAGAAGTTAAAGTACTGCAGTTTTTTAACGATCTTCGAAAGCTAATACTTCCTCCCTTCCTCAAAAGTACTCGCAGCTATTAAAAACAGATAATCAATGCCGACAAAGACAAGAGAGACTGGAATGGCCATTTCTGGCTTATTAGCCGTCGTCAGGCAGTGATATGCAACCCCAGGTGGTTGCCCACCCGAGGCTCGAACCTGCGACCTGTTGAGCAGAAGTCCAATGCTCTAATCATTGAGCCACGGGCTCGTTGTCTTGCCGGTTTAGATCGGGAATACTGACATTCGTTGATGAACGCTCACCAATCGCTAATGGAGCTCACTCGTCCTGTTCTGTTTTGGCACTCACTCTCCAGTCCCACCTGCAGCCGCATAGTGGATAGTATTAGTGAAGGGAGATAAACAATGCCGTCGGCAGGACAAGAGCCCGTGACTCGATGGTTAGAGCGTTGGACTTCTGATCAACAGATCGCAGGTTCGAGCCTCGGTTGGGGCACCATCTGGGATTGGGTATGACTGGCTGCTGACGGCTTATGAGCCAGAAATGGTTATTTCAGTCGTCCTTGTCTTTACCAGCAATTTTCATCTGTCTTTGATACTAGGCGCTATGCAGCTGCTGGCGGGGCTCGAGAGTGAGCCCCAAGGCAGAACGGGGCGAGTGATTTCTGTAAGCGATCGGTTAGCGTTTATCAACGAACTCACAGTTACTGTTAGGTTTGGTTGCACGCGGTACGATTTGACCAGCCAAAAACCAGGCAATAACCAAACCTATTGGCTGCGCCTGATCACTCCTTTTTCTGTGCTGCGCTTTGATTTAACACCGTAGCAAACATTTATGAAATGTTGTTGAGCCTATGAGACAGTTTTATGTGTCCAATTATCATGACTTATGTTTATTACAATGAAAAACTCCTAAAAAAGTGATAGAACTTGTTTTTAGTCATTTATGAAAACTTTTTCTGAAACGGTATTGGTTATGTGCTGGTCCCTTTGCATAGGATAAATTTGCCCAAAGCGCCATTTCGCCAAAAATCACCGTGGTGCGTGCGTGTGCACCGCACTTGCTTTTTCACTCGGCATGACTCAGTTTTGTCAGTAAAGTACGAGGAGGTCTGGAGGCAATGTAGGGTCAAACATAGGACAGTATTTCTGACTCTAATTTCACGAGAGCCCGAGTTACTGCAGCCGGGTGGTGAAACTCTCCGTCGTAAAAGACTATTGCACTGCAGTTCCACAGAATTAGGGACAGCTGAAACTTTATTCTCCTGGGTTTACTGCTAAACTCAAAAGTACAAAAGTAAATTTAAAAGTGAGACAACTTTTGTATTTCATAGTTTTGCTGGTATATCACTTAAGTGCACTCCTAAGTATAAGTATGGTGAAATGCGCCTACAGACAACTAAATCAGTGCTCGATGAAAAATTTACAACTATAAAATAATCCTGCCTCTTGTAATTATTTGTGCTGTCTGTTTACTTGATCGTTTATTTTTTTTGTCATACACGAAGTGCCATGTTTATTACGCTGCGCTGGATAATTATTCGATGTTAGCTCAAAAAAGCAGGCTGAAAAGTGAAATAAGGTCATCAGTTGGAGTCAACGGAACAAAACCTACAGAGTGATTTTTTAAAAGAGGAGGGTAAATGAGAAATATGGCGTGTTTAATTTCGGCAGAGCGCTTTCTTTGAAAATTTACCTTAAAAAACCTCATTCCAGAATCTATCCAGCAACACAGACATCCAAGTTTTATTCGTCGAAGGCATAGACATAAAAACAGCGCTCCAATAAAATAGGCTATAGTTCTGTCATCAGTCCGGTATAAAGTTATTCAGTTAAGGGTTATAGTGTTGCTTAGTGTCTGCACCTACAGACAGAATGCTTATTTCAACATCTTTTCAGAAAATACATTCGCAAACTCTTTGGCCCTTCTGTCTAATCAAATGTTAACCTAATACGTCAAATCTGTCTATATCAATTGGGTAAACCTTCAGGAAAACCGCCCGAGCTACTCGTAATCCTACATACGACTGGTTGTATTTGGGAAACTATGTTTTTGTGTTCTAGATAGTCGGATCACGATATGAGCTCCATTTTCTCTTATAGCATTTAATAACTAAAATCCTAATACTCAAGCTAAGCATAATGGCGGGATACATTTTGTTTAAATTCGTTTATTTTAGTTTACCGTTTTGGACCCTTTGTCATCAGATTCTATTATTTTCCGTTTGGATCACAAAGTATAGTGCATTTACTTGATTTGTTCTGGAGTATTTGAAAATAACAACAAATTATTTATATAATGGACTAGGACAGAAAACGTATCAGCTTTCCAAGCTTATCAAAAGCTCAGTTTATTGTTGTTCCGTCAGCCCAAGTTTACGAATTAGATTTTTTCGAAAGACTGAATGACTGTCAACCAAACCTAGAAGTATTTTATGTCATAGAAAATATACTAAAATTACCAGATGAGCTCAACTATTCAAAGGCAAGGTGTTTCTGAAATTTTCAGCTCTTATCAGAAGTTCTTCACATGAGTGTTGAAGAAAGCTCTAAAGCCCTGAAAAAGAAGGTCGCGTCAACCGATCGGGATGGAATCTTCTTTACCAAATCATTGGCCCATCTACTCAATGCCGAAATCGATGACTATCGATTGAGTTACAGGCAGCAGCGCGACAAGCTTTTCTCCCATCTACTTAAGAAATTGTCCAAATAAGTACTATTTCGCATTTTCAAATGGTATAGAATAAATAAATGTGTGAACACGTTAAAGCTACGAGTTTTGTCATTTGCATAAAACTAACCGGTAAAATGGGCTTTAATATATGTTAAATGTTTTATTATAGTACCGTATATGCACCAAGACCCATATAATTATGGCAGAAGTCATAAAATATGCTTTTAGTGGAAAAGCGAACTTCAATGTGTTTAAGGATCTGATCAGCCTGAAACGTATTTTATTCAACGTATTTTATATCTAACAGCATGCTGGCCACCGGACTAGTATCTTTCCGGGCAGATGCGTAAATCACACTGGTTATAGTGTATTATGTAACGAGTGTGCATATTCCCGTCAGTCGGATTTGCTAGGAAGGCTAAAGAGAACATTTGCTATTTTGACTCATTTATTACCAGGATGCTGGTTTCCTCAGCCTTTAGTTTAAGGAGTCGTTTAGGTTTTGAATACTTTGAGAGCTTTCTGCGTTTTGTCTTTTTTCTTGTGGTTTTCATGCAATGCATCGAAATATTCTAAATGTACCCTTTTAGGTTCGTATAAGAAGGGCTTTGAGTGTTCATAAAATAAGGATGGCACCAACTTACGATGTCTAAAGTGATTTATTTTCCTCATGTATCCAAAATCGATAGAAACAAAAAATAGTACCCAAGGATTTAGATCCTTTTGCGTGAATCACATGGGTGACTGTTAAACTATTCAATCAGAGGCTACCATGCTATTCTTTATGCATTAATTTTGGGGCATCTTTCCACATTATTCGGTATTGCTAACATCCTTAGGTGCATTTTCGAAGAAGAAGGCATAATTAAAAGTTTTTGTGAGTATTTCATACATTTTGGTATGTGCAGAATGATATTACCGACACAGACAAGGGAGACTGGAATGTCCATTTCTGACTTACTAGCCGTCATCAGCCAGCCATATCCAACCCAGTGAGTCGCGGCACCTGAGGCTCAAACTCGTGTTGGTTAGATGTCCAACGCTTTAACCCACTACACCACGAGCTTGTTAGCCTGTCGGTTTTGAGCGGGATTATTAACGATGGTAGATGAGCGCTCACCGATCGGTTACCGGACTCACTCGTCCCGTTGTGCCTTGGGGCTCGCTCTAACGCTCCGCCAGCAGATTTATACCGTACACTTATAGACAGACGTTAGTAAAACTTTATCATGAGATAAGAAGGACTGGAAGATAGCTTTCCTATAAGACTTATATTACGGTCCGGGTCGAATCAACAAGAGATTTTATCCGGGAAAATTGGACGGTTGCGGTTGTAGGCTCTTTCAATCGGTCAACAGAATTTGTGTATGTTTTAAATAAATACTATATTACAGTAGCATTTAGCACTGTTCAATTCCAAATACAGTCGCTCCTTTAAATGGACGCGGTATTTGTATTTATTCTTGTATGTAGAGTAACTTTTTGAATCCCCTTGTATTTGAAGGAATATGCGAGCTCAATATATTTATTACATTCACTTGGATAAAACACGCCAAGCCCTCCGTTTTTAACACATAAAGGACTTCCTGAAGAAGCAAAGGAGTCCAGAACTGCGTATGGTGATTTGGGAGGCAAAAATTTGTTTGTTTTCTTTGTTCGAAAATCATATCCTTCGGAGAAGGTGATAAAAAGGTTAACAGGTATTTGCACTTCCACATGTCTATCGTGTGTGTTTCCCCTGAAAGCTAACTGAAAGTGCCTACCGGTGGATTTCGTAGTGCCAAACCTTGTGCTTGGCAGCTCCCAACAGGCAACACAGAACATTTTCCATAAACATTCGTATCCTTATATTTGTAGCAACGTTCTAACTGCACCATGCTTTATTTGTAAAGATATTTGAATTGGAGAAGTATTGCATGGCATAGAATCACATGCCTGGTCCCCAAATCTCACCTGAAACAAATGTACACCTGGGATCAAGGAAGTTTACGAATTGGACCTGATTCGATGTCAACGAAAAGATGTGCTCAGTTTTGTACGTGCGGTCAAGATTTCAATACTGTTCAGCATTAGCTCTTGCAAGTAACATCATTTTAGAGGACAGGGATAATGTTTAATCGGCAGTAATGCAATATTTTCGCGCCAGTTATTGTAGCGGGATATTACGCAATACTCCGTTTTTTCCCTATAGATGAGTGACGCATATCAAGGAAAAGTAGACTAAAAAAGGCTTTGGATATGCCAGAAAAAAGAACAGTCGCATTTGGGTTGGACAGGAGGAACAAATATCCCCTCCCCGCTCGTAGTACTGTTTTTGCAATAAAAACCTCGAGATACGTGTTCCCGTGCCCTAACTTTTACCCATACAGACGTGCCCCTAGGTTAACTCTCCTAACCCTAACTCATATGCCTAACCTATAACCCCAAGCCAAAAATCCTTAATAGTACCAGGGAGTAAAATTAAAAGAATTTGATTAAATAATCACGTGTTAATGGAAAGTACATGTTCAAAACAGATAGAGACGGTTTCGTTCAGTATATTACCATCAACACTAAAGTTCGAATCCTAAATTTTTATCGTTTGGAGCAAATGATTCCAACTGAATATTTGGCACCATTTCTCCAGTTAGTTTCAAGTGAGTAAAAACATCTCTTTAGTATTAGAAAGCTCAATTCAGGCTACTGGTATTTGAAAAAATTTATGAGTAAAATATGATGAAAGAAGATAGAAGGTGTAGGCATACGATGAGTACCATGATGAGACAAAAAATTGAGATAATTGAAACATAATAATTGAGTTTGAACGACATCAGAGTAAGAGAGTTCTAATTAAGAAAATATGCATTGCTAAGAAGGAATTGCACATGGATTGTGGGCATTGCTCATTAAATTGCTTGTCTAAAGATAGCAGATGAATATGTTTTGTTGAACATTTCAATGCGGTTTGATTAAAAAACAATTCATACACAAGAGTTATGTACAGAGTCGGGACTAAAGAAAGGGTCATTACTATCTCATTTGTCGCTATCCCACAGCCGTACCATGATTCACAGCCAGAAGGTATTGCCAGTCGAACTTTCATTAAATTTTGCAAAATACGTCGCCCTATCATGGAGTAGGCAAAGTTGCGTATGAGTAGGATTGACCCAGTTGACATGCTTATAAGACCGAATGCGTACGTTCTCGCTGACCACGCTAGTTCGACCGTCGATTCTGATGAGGTCCACCGTATGCCCTGCAGCTGTGTGTGCGCAGGAACGACGCCATGCGCGTGAAGCGGTTTAAAGTGATGATGGACTTACGCGTCATCTAACGCACCCTCTATTCCTCGCCCACTTGGGCCTACTGAGAAGACAGAAACAAGAAGATTACAGACGATATCAGACGCAGATGGCTAGCACAGCGTGAGTCTGCTCCTAAGCGTACCATTAAACATCGTCAACTTACGATACTTTTATGAATGGACTTTCCATATAACACCCACCGAGCCCTGATCTGGCCCCATGTTGATCTTGCGCATGTACCACGTGGCCCGTTTAGGGGTAGTTTGCCACACTAGAGCTCTCATAGGCAGTTCAATGGCAATAAAGGAGCATTGAGCGGCAAGTTTGGTGACAGAGACTCGATTGCTTGGAGCAAATATTCCAGCCGACTGACCTTCGTCAGTGGACCATGCACCGGTACTTACAGCAATTTCGTTTATTCACCTTTTAGTTTGCACCTCCTAACTTCAGCACAAGCTGCCTCTAAAACGTAAAATAGTTTCCGAGGCAGCAATAGTTTTCTCGCTATGCGCATTATAAGCCAGCCTGTAAGTAGGTTAGGATCTCAAACACTCGAAAAATAATGAATACTAACATAGCGCCTGATACCCTCATGAAAATCAGGTCGGAAACTGGTGAATGTAAAGTTTCTCACAAAGTAGAGTGACAGATCAATTTTTTTAAATACACTCCAAATTTTCCAAAGGAGGGCTCCCCAACGAAAACAAAATGATAGAAAAACCGTTGGCATACAAGCATTGTTACCCTAGTAACCTGTCTACAAACGCCGTGCATTCGAGGAGGAGTGTCGAAATGGCCATTTGGGAGCCACAGGGGCACTTTTTTAGAAACTGGAATGGTGTCTCCGAAAACGGATGAAACGTGATATCTCCATTGTTCTGACTTCCAGGCTTTGTCCATCATTTGAATGCGACTTAAAAGTATTATCGTTCGTCCAAAACTTCATATCGATTTATGGAATAAGAGTTTCGAACGTGCGTGGCATTGGCCCTCTTAACCAAACTGGACATTCACCGGGCAAGTTTTATTCATATTCAATACCAATACAATCGGGCTTAGGATCTTTTTTTCCGAATATAAAGGACGTGTCATCAAGTGTGCCTTCCATTGGGCTTGCCCCATCAGATTCTTGCCATCCAGAATAGGCCTAAACATACGTTCAGTCCGATGTTTACTCACCTCAAATCATGAGACGATCACAGCTGAAGCACACATGTCAACACACAAATGATCAGCTCCGGCAGCAACATGAAAATTGACTGCAACGAGCACTCATGTAAACTCCTGGTCAACGCATTCACTACGCCAAACCTTGTGCCTTATATGCTTTGACGGCATACCATAGCTTCTTTACAAAAAGTACCGTTTCTTCTTCGGATGACGCGCTTAGGCCGTAACTGGGGCCGGTGGATTGGGAACAGAGAGCGATATCGACGTTTCGGTGCATTTCCCCAACTATAAATAGACCAGCGCGCTCCTAGCTACCACGGTAGGCTAAAATTCATGGCTTGGAAAATGGCCAACTGGCGGGATACCACGGACAGCGCACTTAGCCTAGGGTGTGTTTTGTAGATTGGCCAACCGGCGGGCTGAGCTCCAGGCTATAATGCCTCCTTCTTCCCATTCCCTAAGATCCAAGCGGGTGCGGCGGTACTCTTAGGCGCGATTCCGGCCGCATCAGCTTCTGAGCCCTCTCCCACCTGCGGTCTTGTTTGCTTGGTCATGACAACGTCCCAAGGTAGGGGAGGAGGAGGAGAGTGTGGGGAAGATGCAGTGCGAGTCTCCCAACACTATAAACTAAACAATGGTCAGGTCACCGTCCCTGCGCCACCATACTGTGGGGCACACGATGGAGATAGTTGGAATCGGCGGTCGAATTTTCAATTAATTAGGATATATTACTCTTCGAAAACCAACTTTCATAAAGTAACTTAGCTGAAATTTAGAAATCATTCGCTATTTTGACTCTGACAGTATGGATTTTTCGTTTACATGTTGTCCCAAATATCTTACGATAATGGACACAATGTAAGATGCCTTCTTGGTTTTTAAGATTATTTATTTTTTATACAGCGGGTTAAGGCCAAGCCTCCCTCGAAAATATGAAAACCTTCATTGAGCTGTGGAACAACCAGAACGCGCAGGATCAACCATAAGGGCCAATGTAATCTGCAACAATTTGAATCGGTCTTGCCATTGAGAGGTTACAGATATAATAGTTTTAATAAGAATACTAAAGAATGCCGCTTTATAGGCAAAAGGGTAGGGCTGCCTTGATGGCCGCCCAACTTTATATGAAAACCAGGATGCCTCCAATATGGGCACCGTGTTACTAGGGGTTTGTATGGATGGGGCATAGAGGGCCCGAAAATAGCGCACGAGAATACCAAAGGAGAGGTAAAACCGAGCAGCCGCCAAGAATCGTTTTAACGAACCGGAAGGAAGGCAAGGTTAGAGAAGAATGAGTACGAAAAAAGGAGAAAATTAATGCGAAGCAGCAAGAAAGGATTCTGACCCAAACCTATTGGAAGAGAATTTCAGGAAACTGGATACGTGGGTTTGAAGGTCAATGAATGCAAACCAGAATGCAAGGAACAAAATATCACAAAAATCTAGAATAGTAGCACTAAATTAAAGCGCGACTGAAGACAAAGGCAGAAAAGCATATAACGAGATTAAGCTGATCAAATCCTCAACGCCGAGGTAAGATGTTGTTAAGTAAATAGGGAAGTCTTAAAATACGAAAGCAAATGAGTTTGTAGCATGTTAAATAGATTTTAAATCAGATTCATAAAATTGTCTTAGCTAACATAAGCGCCATGACGCAGGTAAATTATTGTAAGGGTAGGAGGTCCTAAATCATCCACTCTTTGTAATATGCAGTGAAAGAGGGACCTAGAGGTGTGTAATTATTCCCCCTATTTCAACCCAGACAATAGAACGGACAAAACACGTAAGATTTCCCACACCCCGCAATATCAGGAAATCAAACGGATAATCAATTCACCGGGACTACTTAGCTACTGCTAAAAATAAATCGCTCTTGCCGACTTTGTTGCGATATGATTGTAGGGGAAAATGAAGTAAACAATCCTAAGACGGAATGGTGACGGCTTTGTGTTTAGATGTATGGTTCGCAAGCGGAAAAGGGCTTCAGGCTAAAACTCACTATTTTATTCTATCCACCTGAGCATACAGAAATTACTGAACAGTTGCCTGGCATTTATCACGGAAACGTCAGTAAAAATGTGCAACTGTGTATAGGGTGGTTTTAAGAACAATCATAGGCTGGTATGCCATCTGCCGGAATGTCTGCTCAAACGCACTCCTGACGCAGCTAAAAGAAAAAGGCGAATCAGGATTCAAAGTAAAAATCGATGAAACGCTGATAACCAGAAGCAAATACAACCACGGCCGGGGAAGTAAAGAAGACTTGAATGTAGATATGTACGTCACATCCCTTACGAAAGCCCTATTTGAGCAGGTCAATGAGAGGTCGTGGAGGTTCCTTAAGGCTGTGATAACCAAGTGAGAAACACCTGTCACTGTTATAGTAACCGACGAATGAAAGGTATACGCAGGCCTACTGTCATTGGGTTATGAGCATTAAACCGTAAACCATTCAAAAAAAATTTTGAGCCCGACCATAGGGCAACAAACAAATGCGATAGAGGGCCAACTGAAACACAGGATACGCAGAAGTGGCACTAGAAGGTCGGTACGGGCGCATGTAGACAAGGTGCAATACAAACTATGGTTCGGCGTGAATCTGCCTGCTCTGCCAGAGGCCTAGGAAACGTTTTTAGGCCACATTCATCCAGTAGAAGGGGATGTCGTTGGAAAATAATTAATGGCAACCGAAACCACGTATCGGGAAGCGAAGTGTACGGAAAACAAGTGAAAGGTTAATTCGAACTGTAGCAGATCTGTGCGCTCGAGTATGCCAACAACATTAGCACTTACGGCAACTGAGGAGGAGCGGCAGTCAGAGGCAGCAGTTGAAACAGCCAGGTAAGATGTGATATGTGAACAGCGAAGGACGTGGGAAAGCAAAAGAATCCCGAGGAGCAAGACAGGCCACAGATGGTGCGTGAAAATACGCAAACAGAGACTGAACCCACGATAATGCGAAATGAAGGCAATTGGTTTCCGGATATATAAAAACAATTTTTGTACAAATAAAGCAAACTGCAGGCAGGTGTTATGGCGTTAGTTCTGTTTTTCTGCACGTAGGTGCCTGGAAAAGGGGGTTTAGAAAGCAGATGTCGTACTGAAGCTGAGGTACCTTGATGAAGACGCAGTTTGCGATCATTTGAAAGCTGACCACTATTAAATGCAAGTGAATGACTGGAAATCCCATCATTGAGAGGAAAGCCGACGCGAGATACCGCCTCATGCAAATGCCTAGGCTAAGTGAATGTGGTAATAGAAAACCCGGGAAGGGGGAAAGCAAAGGTCGAAAAAATGTGAAATTGCACTAGCTGTTTTCTGTCATCCCGCACAAAGTTGAGCAAAGCTGCAAACGTTAAGTCCGGTTTACGCGATGGCCAAGGGTAGAATTCAATGTATATATATATATATATATATATATATATATATATATATATATATATATATATACCGGCGATCACGGGAACCATGGTTTTATTGTCCTGACGTTTTAAAATCAAACAAGATTTCATCGTCGTAGGTTAATATTCTACCGCGCCTTACAGTATTTATAGGTGGTAACATTTCGACTAATACGAGATTACTAAGGTTTTTGAATTTGCCTAGAGGAGAGGCCGGGTTGGGGGTGAAGATCCTCAGTCATCATGCTGCTTGATGAGCAGGGTGGTGTTTCAGCCTTGGCGATCATCCTTTGCCTGTTCACTGAGTCCGTGGTGGACTGGGGGAGGGCGGGGATGGATTGTTCTCAATCTGGTCGGGGGCCGGCGTTCGCACGTTGGCAGTAGTCGTCAGTACCCTCATCGACCGAAGCTGCCACCCCAGGCTGTTTATCTTGGTTGCGATCGCACCTCCGTGTGTATTTGCACCTGCCGGATAAGTGGTTGAGCTGGCCGAGGCGATAACTGTTCCTTCGTTGGGTCTGGGTTGTGTTGCGATTGCGTGCGTGTTCGCCATGGACTCACCCATGTTCGGATGCATGTTAGGCCCATGTTCACGTTGGCTCTTTCGATCATTGAGCTGCGTCCGGAGAGCTTGGTAGGCCGTAGGAAGTGTCACAAAACGATTGATGGAGGTTGTTCCCGTGTGCCAAGCCTCGATTGTTTCCCTTGCCACGCGGTCACTTCCCCGACCAAGAATTTCAGCATTATGCAAGGCGAACGTGTGTCCAGAGTCTGCGCAATGGTCTGCCACCAAAGCCAGCGGGTCCATTTTTCTTACCGCCCTCATGTGTTCTCCGACCCGGGTTTGTAGACGTTTCCCGGTTTCTCCAATGTAGTTGATTGCGAAGAAATTGCATTTAACCCGGTAGATGACGTTTGTTGTTTCACTTCGGGGCAGGGGGCCTTAGGCCTCATAACCAGATGTCGAATGGTTGACTCCGGCCGGTGGGCGATGCCAATCCCCATCGGTCTTAGGAGACGGCAGACCGCCTCCAAAACACCGTCAATGTATGGCAATACTCGCCATATCTTTGGCTGTTCGGTCGCTGGTCAAGCAGTTAGGGAGACCAATGTACGGAAAGGGGATTATACCCAAATGAAAGACTGCTAAATGAGATAGACTAGAGCCCTGCCGGCACTTTTCCACATACCCAAGACCTTTAGAATATTTACCTCTTTAGGTTGATGCCGTCTGATTAAGTACTTATATTCAAACCTCATGACCCTTCTGTGACTAGACCGTAGATGGAGGATTTGGTACTTGTTGAAGTTGAGGTTAAGTAGCCACTCATCACACCCTGTTGGCAAGCGATTTAAGTTATTTTGTAAGTTCCACGAATCCTCTGTTCTTTCAACCGAATTCCATTACTTCAGATCGTCAGTGAACATGACCTTGTCGCATGTCAGAAAATCAAGGCAGTTGTTCACGTGTATCAGAAACAAAATGGGACCCAGAGCGCTCCCCTGCGGAGCTCAGAGGTGAACGGTTTCGCAGTGCAATTTGGTGTCTCAAAAAAAACACGTTGGCACCTGCCTGTGAGAAATTCGGTCAGCCATTCGGGTTAGTTGCCAGTCACACCCATTTGACGCAGCTTTAATATCAGACGTCTGAGTGGAACCCTGTAAAAGGCTTTGCTAAAGTCAATGAAGACCACATCGACTGACAAACCCATTTCTAATGATTTCGTCCAGCTTTCCATGGATGTGAGCAGCTTTGTGAGGCAGGATCGACCACTACTAAATTAATGTTGATATGAACTTAGCAAGTTATTCTCTTCAATATGCCTCCTCAGTTCCATTTTCGTTATATTCTCAATCAGCTTGCAACAGATACTTGTGAGCCTGACTGGTCTTTAACTATTTTTTATCCTCTCTCTTCATTTATATATTTGGGTTATGCTTGCTACCTTCCACTGAGTAGGCAAAGCCGCCGCCTCAATCGAACTTTTTAAGATCTTGGAGAGCGGAGAGGCCAGCTGATCGGTGAGTTCATTGAGAACTTTTGCGGATATGCCATCTGAGCCAGGTGATTCAGTGGGCTGTAGCTGTTTCAGAGTTTTACGTTCTGTGTCTGTTGGGAACTAAATCGTACTTTTTATCTGTAGTTATAGCAATACTGTGGTAGTCTTCCTCGTCAAGAGGAAGTTCCTCTGTTTACACGGATATAAAGAAATTGGATAAACGGTTGGTTTTATCAGAGTTTTCGGTTAATTTTTTTTCCCTGATAGTCTTTTAGACAAGGAATGGATTCCCGATTTCTTTTTCGCAGTAAAGCAAGAAGCTTTTCGAGTTTCTTGGTATGTCTTTGGCTATTTCTGAATCAAAGGTTGGTCTTTCTTTTCTCAGAAGATTCTGACACCGATTTCAATGTTTCTTAAAACTGATAAAATGTTCGAGTTGTTGATATCTGGTGTACGTTCTTAGGAGTCTTCTTTTCTTCTTGAGATTCCTTTTTATTTCCGATGTCACCCACTCGGGTGGGGAGACGCGCAATCTCCTTTTAAGTGGACAGCAGTTTTCTACCAACTGATTAATCAAGTTACTAAAGAAGTAGCAGGTCAGGTACATGTATATTTTAATGTTTTGATGGGTACAAGACTATTGCCCTTGATGACCCTATTAATGTAAAGTTATCATTGCATGTGAATAGTCAATATAAAACTGCGGACATTTAAAATGTTTTCGAGTCAAAGTATTACATAACTTCGGATGCGTTTTCACGGTTATAGGTGAAAATTGTGGAAGAAAGGTATAGTCCGAATGATTTTACAAGGTTGCCTTTAAGTAATCATGCTGTGAGAGTCATATTTTGTCAAATATAATGCCATCCAGCCTTCTTTTAAAATCAGAAATGCTCTCGGCCGTAACTTCTCGCTCGGTAATGAGATCCAAGGTCGTAGCACTCGTTGGCTGAATAAAACTTTCTGGGGTCAAATCGTGTGCGTTCCCTATTAACCTTGTAAGGATGACCTCGCAGTTGAATTGTGCAGGCAAACTCGAAAAAAATCCTCTGCTCTCAGGGAGGAATCATGGCCCTGGATAATCCGGAATGTCCAGAGCAGGCTACACCGTAAGTGCCGGCAGGGCTCTAGTCTATCTCATTCAGCAGTTCATTCATTTTAGTATAATCCCCTTTCCGTACATTTGTCTCCCTAACTGCTCGAAGTTCTGGTACAGAAAAATGATTGTACTCCCAAGCAAGAACGCAATGATCACTTAATTCAAGGGGCGGGAGGGAACTTAATCCAAGGGTGCAATTGTCGTATCTGCTAATGATTCGATTCAAACAGCTTGACTGCTGCCTATTTCAGAACCGCGTGTCCATTGTGACGTGTTGGGTAAGAAGCTCGTCAGTTGCCAAGTGAATTACTTTCTGTTCGAATGAATTTTCCGATCGCGAGCATTCGATTGACGCCCAATCGATGTCGAAAAAGTGGAAATCTTCAAGTATGAATACGTGTTTGCTGAGGCAGATTTGCTGTACCTTCGTGATGAGTGTTTTGTCCGTGTCCGTCGCTGTCCTGGGTATCGATAAACCACGGCAATATGGAGGTCTAATTGGTTTGGGACTTTCAATTTACAACTAGGTATTTCGCAAAAAGTGTTCCTATTTGGTGAGGGCCCATCCTGAATGTATTCAATACCACCTCGTAGGACCATTACGATACCTCCGCCCAAATGTCCGTTTCTATCCATGCGGATAAGTTTGGATTCATCTATCCTGACTTATGCGTCTGCGATTTGCTCATTTAACCATATTACAGTTAGAGCTATGAAGTCAGGTTGTAAATAGTCCACAGTCAGTTTGATTTCATCTATTTTGTTGAAAAGACTCTGCAAATTTGTTTACATCATTGTCATCTTGTTTTGTTCTCTCGATCGCGGAAGATTATTTGTTGTTTCTTGCACCTGGGGATTATTGCTGGATATTTCGCAAGCTAGATCCAATCCCCTTTCTGGGTTAAAATCTATAGGCATTTGGTAGGGCTGTTGACCGGCGTGGTTTCCGTCAATTTCACCGGATGTTCCCATAAAAACGAGTACACCGTTTCCATGATTTTGTGTCTACAATTTTCAAGTTTATTTTCCCCTCGCATTGACGTCTTTTCAATTCTGTAACCAGTGTCTTAGTTTTAATCCGATTAATGGGAGATTAATCTGGCTGAAAAACACTCCACGATGACTTTTTCTTAGTCTGAACGTTTGAGAGAGCAGTAGATCTACCTGCTGTTTGCTTCCCAAGATGACTTTTAATGGTCTTGGTCGGACATCCTGCGTTTCATTTCTAACAAGAGGTCTTAATCGAAAGATCTTTTGAATTTCGGGTTCTTGTGTATCATTCAATAAATTTTGGAATGTCAGCAGATCGTGTTTTACTCTTTCTTTTGGGGTTTCACTAGTAGCCTCGGGGACTTCCTGAACTACAAAACTGAATGATCTGTCAGGGAAAAAACTTTTTAAGCATTTTGCTTTCTTTTAGTGATGAGGGGTTGAATCATGCACTTTGATACTGCCTTTCTTACTGCGTTCAGATTTGTCTTCATCCGTGAGCCTGCTGGTTGATTTTCAGACATCGTTTTAGATCATTCAAACAGCGCAAATTCTTCTGAAACTGCGTTCGCGCGATTAGCTCACGGGGAGGCTAAATTTGGGTTTGTGGTATCCAGCTCTGTCGATAAGTCGCAGGCCTCTTTTCTGCCACTACTTCGCTGGCTGCCATGATCTTTTTCATTATAACTCGATGGACATATGTAGAGCGTGTTGCTGTCGCTCTTTCGTGTTGTTGGAGATACCTTACAATTACTGTTTGTCTATTTTTCAGGGGCCGTCTAGCACTGATTTACTTTGTAGGCACGGATTCTGTGGGCACCAGATATTCCGAACCTGGGGAATTGCAAGACATAGCTTTATCCTCGCTTATTTTCTTTCTGGTCATCTGTATTTCAACTCACTCGGAGGTTTGTTCCAAATTCTTCGTTTTTTTCTCTTTTTATTTCGCTTCTATTTTGCCTTTTTTTCAACGATGTTCCTGATTGTTTTCAGTATGGTAGGACCTTTATGTACGCTGACGATTTAAAAGTTGCCTATCGATATAAACCGGTCGATCGCAACATCGTGCTTGAGCTCTTAAAAAAGGATCTGCATGCCTTCGCTCAGTGGTGTTGCACATGGTGCCTTGCGCTGTCTTGGCACAAGTGCTCCGTTATGGTTATTGGTGACAACCATCAGCCCCATCCAAGCATAGATGGTCACGACCTAAGTTTGCCCGGAGTTATAAAGGATCTGGTCATATCATATGATAGTAGACTTAATCTGTCAGAACACTGCACCCAGGTTGTCTCGAAAGCACGCCAAACTACAGGGTTTATTCTCAGAAATTTTAAAACCGTTAAGATTAGAATCAGCCTTATAAAATTTACGTCAGACCTAGTCTGGAATACTGCTCGTTTCTATTTAGCCTTCTGCACGCTTGTGAACGGAAGAAGATAGAATCAGTCCAGCACTTCTTTAAAAAAAGAGTTTTCTCTTCAGAACATAGAAACATGCACTACCAGCAACGCTGTGAGCTTACAAGCCTCGATCTGTTGTGGCTTCACAGATTACAGAAGGGACAATTTGTACTGTTTAAACTTTTAAACAGTTGTACCTTTAACCCCCTTAAATCTCTGAGGCACCTGCACTACTCTCGGCGCACCAGTCATCGAGATGTACTTTTATTTCGTCCTTTGGCACGCACCGTTAGATACCGTCAGTTTTTTTTTCAGTAAACGGTAAACGACCATTCTAACCATCCCGAACCAAATATTGTTCGAACATCTGTCCATCTGTGTATCCGGATATCATTTCTATTACGGAAACTTGGTTGCAGGCAGAAATATTGGATATCGAAATTTCCATCGATTGATATCAACTCTTCCGTCGGGACAACCTGCACAAAAAAGGTGAGGGATAGCAATCTACGTCAACAGAGCAATCATATCATCTGAACGCAGAACTGCTTGCTCTTACGACTGCGAAGCAGTTCGGATAAAACTAAAGAGGCATGGATTACAAAATCTGAATTTCTTGACTCTGTACAGACCACCAAATCAAACTCCGGAAATTGAAGAGATAATGTTCGAAATAATTAAAGATGCAGCTCAGACTCAAGACCCAGTTATCGCCGGAGATTTTAATGTATCATTGATTGACTGTCACACATTATCTGTAAAAGGTTCGTGGTATTCCTTTAGCTCCAAACTTTTAAAGCCCACGGAGAATCTCTTTCTCGTCCAGAATGTTAGGTTTCCAGAGAGAGTTAAGGAGGCTCAAATGGCGAATTGCCTAGATCTCGTTCTAACAAAGGACCCAATTGATGTGTATGAATTAAGGTCACTCGCGCCGCTTGGTAAAAGTGACCATGTCATGCTGCTGTGAAAATATTGTTTGCACACCAAGCAAACGGAGACTCCAGATGTTCGGTTAAATTACTGACACGTAAATTTCTCTGCAATGAGGGAGGACTTATCTGCGCTAAATTGGCAAAGCATTCTCACCGGAAATCCGGACGTATACTGGACCACTCTCAGGGGCATTATCAATGACGCTGTGCACCGTAACTGCCCTATTAAAAAAGTACAAAAGGCAAACCGTCCTGTTTGATTAACGCGAGATTTGAAAAGACAACTGAACTGAAAGAATAAACTCTGGTGAAGGTATTTAGCAACAAATCAATCCATGCATTACGAAGAAGTTTGCCGGAAGCGGAATGAAATAAGGTTAATTATCCGCAGATCACGGAAGGAGTATGAGGCTGAAATTATAGAACGGGCCGTCGATAAGCCAAAAGTACTTTTTAGTCACATCAATAGTCGGTTGAAGAAGAAGGAGATAGTGGCTGTGTTGAAAGATGACAACAACGAAGATATTAATTAAAATCAAGATAAGGCAGAACACCTTAGTCGATTTTTCGCATCTGTC
Organism: Schistocephalus solidus; assembly: GCA_017591395.1. Lineage (NCBI taxonomy): Eukaryota > Metazoa > Platyhelminthes > Cestoda > Diphyllobothriidea > Diphyllobothriidae > Schistocephalus > Schistocephalus solidus. Next base: position 28,556 of record WEDG01000567.1, read on the forward strand.
TTTACAGATGAAGCAGATTATAACCGAACAGACTATCATGCAAGTAGTAATGACACAGTCATTGAGGACCTCGAATTCACAGAAGATGTGAAGAAGGAGCTTCTTGCACTGAACGACACCAAGTCTCCGGGTCCTGATCAAATACCAGCAAAAGTACTGAAGGAGCTTGCTAGCGAACTCTCTAAACCAATCTCGTGCATTTTACAGTCATCCTTCTATCGAGGCATCTTCCCCTCTGATCGGAAATCAGCATATATATACCCTATTCACAAGGTGGATCCAGAAACAGCGCTAAAAACTATCGACTGGTGAGCCCAACATTCATTTGTTGCAAATGGATGGAAAGGATCATCAAAAAGGCCAGCATGAATTTTCTCGAAAAAAACTTCCTTGAGTATGCCCAACATGGATTTCGACGAAATCACTCCTGTTTGACCAATATGCTCTATTCACTGGAACAGTGGTCCAGGTCATTAGATGAGGACACCAGCGTCGATGTAGTCTACATCGACTTCAAAAAAGCCTTTGATAGTGTTCCTCACCGCAGGTTTCTCTACAAAGGCCGAGAATCCGGAATAAGGGGGAATTTACTCAATTGGATAGAAAACTTCTTGATAGGCCGATCACAGTCCGTGTGCATTGGTAATGCGAAATCAATTTCCGTGCCAGTCTTGAGTGGTGTACCTCTGGGCTCCGTTCTTGGACCATTACTATTCCTTATCTATGTCATTGATTGTATGAATGAATTGAACAGCACAAGAGTCATGTTTGCAGGCGACATCAAGATATGGCAACCAATCGGATGCAGTACTGATGAACAGACTTTACAAGAAGGACTTAACCGCCTATCTGAATGGTCCGATAAATGGCAGATGAAGTTCAACTATAAGAAATAGGTCGCACTGCGGCTCAAAACAAAGAAGACAATCGCGATGGGTGACTCCCATCAATACGTCCTTGACAAAAGGTGCCTGTCAAATGCATCCGAACAAAAGGACTTGGGAATCACCATTTTTCTTCCCTCAAGCCCTCCGCTCAATGTGTTAGGGTGACCAAAAAAGCGTCAAATGTCCTGTTTGCCATTAAAAGAACTTTCGTAGACATCGATAAGAACTTATTTGGAAAAATATATTGGACGTTTATTCGTTTACACCTGGAATTTGGAGTTCAGGCGTGGTGACCGTGGCTGAAAAAAGATAAAAAACTGCTGGAAAGGGTTCAAAGGAGGGCAAAAAAGTCGTGAAGGGTCTAAAGTCTTTATCTTTGTTCATTCTTCCAGGAAGGCAATGCTACATCACACCAAAGCTTCGCACATACCTACAGATAACGTGGATATGAGTAATCTTCGATCCTTCAGGATGACTGTGCCTAGATCCCAGTGTTACAGAACTATTGGCTTTCTGTGTAACTATGTTACTCACAACTTTATAGTAACATATTTATTTTAACTGGAATATCTTCGATGTGCCTTATCCCACCTGGATGTTTGTCACCATTCGTTTTCGTAGCAAATTGTTGGTACCTAGCATGGACTCAAAGACAACGTCTTACGGGCGGACACGACAGATCCATACAAACATAAACTGGATTTATATTAGCTTAACAACTACCGTTCATTCTAAAGGAAGTCACTGCAACATCATAGCAAAGTTGTGCATATACATGTAGATAATGGTGGTTAACTGGGCCTAAATCCCTCTGTTAGAAAACATTTTTCTTTCTATTCCGATATGTTACGCAGTAATTTATAGTAACATATGTATTTTAACTGCAATATATTCGATGAGCCTTATCCAACCTGGATGTTCGTCGCCCTTCGTTTTCACAGCGAGTTTACAGTACCTGGATCGAACTGCCAGAGGACGTCATACGGGTGGACACGACAGCCACACACGAACATAAACTGTATTTATATTCGCTTGACAATTATCGATCCTTCTTACAGAAAGGAACTGCTACATCATACAAACGCTTTGCACATACATACAGATAACGGTGATATCTATTATTTGACATAGGTAATCATCGAAACTGTTCCCAGACTCGACTGTCAAAAACAATTTCCTTCTACTTGAATATGTCATTCACTACTTTGCAATGACGTGTATTTTGACTGCAATTTTGCAGTTAACATTTTTTTTATTTATATGGTCTTTAAAGGCAATGCCTATTACCCTTAAATATACTGAACTATACTAAACTGAAAAATCCTGAATAAGCTACCTTGAAGTATCACAATTCAGCAAAATTATCCCTTGTTTACGGGCGCTGTCACTAGTTTTCTACATTCAGGGAACCTTCCAAAAATACTGGGTGTTGACTCTGTGGAAGCTCTCTTCCGTTCTGATGGCGTGCACGGAGTCTGAATCCTGTGCAGGACTTCATGCTGAGAGCAATATTGCTGGCTCTGCAGACCTTAATCGGCTTATTCCTTATTCAGTCGACAGCGAACAGTCGTTCGCCGACATACCTGCTGGTGCAGAATACTTGATTCATAAAACTGAAACGAGAAGTACTTTACCATGCACCTATGTCAAAACTTCATTGTTATGGACTGGAATCCCTCAATAAGCTGCAGTTTTTTCTCCTGAGAACACTTTTAAGAACGTTCAGGGATTTTTTTCACTGTCAGCTTGACCCCCTTCTGTCTATCTCTTTTGACCTTGCCTGTAAACTGACAATAAATAAATAAATATTGCGTCTATGGGCCTTTACCGTTTCCTTGAGATTAGTATAGTCTAGCTTGCTGATGTTTTTCAGCTCTTTTGTATCGTGTTTTGGCGATTTACTTTTGTTATGCTTGATGAGCACTGCTTTTATTTGTGAGGGGAGATCAAGGTTGCCTACTTATCTCAAAACTCTGGTTGTGAGTTCTCAGCATCCATCAAAGTGCGCCAGCCCTTCACTGTTTATCTTTCTTTCGGTCGGATTCAGTAGCGCACTGCTTTCTTCGATATTGCTGCTGGGTGCTTCTCCTCGGTCAGGTTAGAATAACGTGAGCATTTTGGTAAGTTCTCGTCACATAAAATCGAAAACGGCTTACAAATGAGGGACAGATCATTATTTTTGGAGTACGTACTGTTTTATGTCTGCCGGCTGCAAGAGCGTGGCCGAGCGTTCAAGGGCTTCGATCGCTAATCCAGAGGTAACGGCTTGAATTCCGTCCATGATGGCGAATAATTTTTTCCGTAGTCAGGTCGTGAAAATTTGTATTGCCCATGCCAGCAAGATCTCCACTAGAATGCATTAATTTTTAACGAGCAGCTTAATTTATTAAGTGACTAGTTTACTTAGCAGAATAAGAAACACTTTTCCGAACCGAATGAATTATCAAATGTTAATAGGAACGAAGAACCGCGCAGCCTTGGAAATGAGTTTGCCAGTTGTTCTCTGTTCCTTTGCTTAAACAATGCCTTGCCGGTGCTTACCAAATAGAAATTCTAAAAAAAAAAATTCTCAGGTCTGACAATTTTGTTGGCAAGAGCCTGTTTACCGAAGCCCGTAGGAGGCGGGATACGCAGTGATTCGAAGGAAACTGTGTTAGCTATTTTTTTAAGATTCCGATGGTGATTGTTGATTATCATAATTGCCTGAATATCACAAAATCTCTCGATATTTCTAGGCTGACCCTGGTAAACACGGAAAATATGTGATCGAATGTCAACTTATTTCGTCGAGGCCTGACTTTGGGCACAGATTATTGGTCAAAAATCAAACGCTTTGAGACGAGCAAATTTCAAACGAATTCAAACGACGCCGCAATAGGAACAATATGATGTTCGTATATTTAACGCCAATGTGAAGGAAAACGTGGAAATTGACCAGTCTATGATGTTCAGTCCACAATAAATCCCACCCAAGGCATTTTCCTACATGAACTAGAGCTGTAGATATACGTATATTAGCCGCGGTCTAATTACTCTCATCACCCTAACTTAAGAAATAAATTGTCGCCATTTTATAAGTATTCGCGTATAATTATGGAAATAGATAACTAAAAGTATACGCTTAGGCCTTTGGTAATGGGTAATAAGGCACTTTACCGATCAAGGATCCGCCCGCACAAGAGGATGTATGACATGAGATGCCACTGAAGGCCGTATTGTACACGGAGCAAACATGGCAACAGCAATGACGTGAGCAAGAAACCGGTGAAGGAAATAACAGACTAAACACTCGACTTTGCGCACATTTCAGAACCTTTAATTATGGATACATCTTTCGCCGTAAAATTACCATTTGCGTGAAGGGGTGTAATAAGGTGACAGTAAAACTGTACTGTTATGCGGTTAGTGAGAGCTATAAATATATAATAAATAAATAGGTTTATTGACATAGCACGTCTTGGGCGCCGTTATTCTTCTTGGAACACAGGCAAAAAACCTTAAACAAACTCCTTTTTTCCGTAACTGCTTTAACTTTGTTTTTGGTTGTATGCGTAGACTGCAGAGTTCGAAATGGGGAATTCCATGGTAAGAAATTTATAATGCAAATAGTCGTCATAGTGTATTCACGTATAAAGTGTTGATAACTTTGTGCTAGCTTTATGAAACGGCTATTCCCTGCAGGATAATTGGGGGTATTTACCCTCAATATGTAAATATTTTTTCTGAAATAATTGCTAGTGTGACTAACTTCTGAGATAATTATTGGTGTCTGTTTACTCAGTCATGGATATGAAAACGGAATTTCTGACTAAGGAATCCTACGTACAATTGAGAGCTTGTCAGTTGATGCCATAGAAGGCAGTCTTCAGACGAAGCAAATATCTGGGCCCGGAAGCGGTTGCTGACATAGTAGAATAAGCCCGCAGCGTACCTTGTGTTTAACAACAGTCGCTTGCAGATAAATATCCCGCCAATATTTCATCATTTTCATGTAGGTGTACAGTTAGGGGACTGAAATAACACGATTTTTGCGTGAGTTATTGGCGTTGAAACAGTGTTACCGATAAAGAAACCGTCCATGCAAGAGGGCAGACAGTATATCATACAACTGTAGGCATTCTTGCAGATAAATCTACTCAAACGACGATGATGGGCGCCAGAAAACGGTTGGTGGTGTATCGGACTAAGCCTGCGACGTTTCTTCTCTGTCAACACCTTTAATTGCGGATAAATTTTTCGCAGTTTTGTCAGCATTTACGTGTAGGGGTGTAATTATTTAACTGAAAGTATGCTTATATGCGGTTGGTTATCGACGTGGAAGTGGTATAGCATACTACGAAACCGTACATGCAAGAGGAATGCATTGCATAAGATGCCACCGAAGGCAGGCTCCTAGACGAAGCGAACACGATGGTGGCAGTGAAGTATGCCATGAAGCGGTTGGGCACATAGCAAAGTAAACCCACGCCATGTCCTGTAATTCACAAGTGACAACTACGAATAAATCTTTCGCCAATATATCATCGTTTACGTGTAGGGGTGCAGCTAGGTGACTAAAAGAACACACTTATGGGGATAGTAATTGGCACAGAAATGGTGTTACTGATAAATTAACCGCACGTGCAAGAAGGCAGACATCATGTGATGCCACTGTAGGAAATCGCCGTTATGTCGTTATGTCTTCATATGCGTATAGGGCTGCAAATTGTTGACATAAAGTAGCTTTATATATGTTTTGTTCTGCCATGAAAGCGGCGCAACAGCCTAGTGAACCATCAATGCAAGAGGAAAGGGGACGTATGACGCCATAGAATGCATTCTGCTTGACTAAGATAATGCGACATAGGTAATTCCATGTATAATATACTGGCAAAAAGGGGTAGCAGAATAAACTCAAAGTATCTACCTTCACAAAACCCTGCAATTGCAGGTAAGCCTGTCCCTGTTTCGTAATATTTCCGTGGGTTGCGCAATGAAGTGTGTCAACGAAACCAAGTACCCGACCGAAGAATTTTCCGTCAAAAAACATTATAGACCCACCTACTGATTAACCTTTAGTAGGCATGTATTTTAAATCAAATCCATTTGGCTGTCATACGAGGTAGCTTCGCCTAAAAAGAATTAGCCGGAGTTTAAGTAGTCGCAGAATAGCACGTTATCTCAGAATACGTTTTAATGACAGAAATGAAATTGACAACTTCATATGAAGAAGCTGAGGTAATGTAGTGGATCCTTTGCGCGTTGTTTAAAATTGGTTTCGAATTTCAAGTACCTCGAGCCTACGAGTTTTTAGTCTCTACCTCAGTGTAGAAGACACGGTGTTGGAAAATCTATTAAAGAATTGTCTTTATATTCCTCTGAGTTTGTAAATTGCAACTTGGACCCTCGATCTTTGCTGCTTTCTGAAACTCACGCCGGCTGTGTGATCCCTGCATCTGCTCTCAATCGCGGAAGGGACTCAAACCAAAGGCTGAGTCCTTATATTTTCAAATTCTTATTGTTGAAAACTCAGCTGACTCTCTGTTAATTTTGTGGCAATTATAACATGCAAAACTCAAGTTCCATAAGTTTATAGTCACAAAAAATTGGTCCACGACCAAGCTGCTTGGGACCGTCTCTAGGCGCCTCTACCCACTCGGCCATAATGGCAGGGGATCTTGTTAAGCAAGTTAATGGACAAGCAGAAAACAATTTTAACTATCGTTATTCTGCTATTTGTTCACCTCCCGCTAAACGGGCTAAAAGTTCAGTAAGCTTAACTAAGGTAGCTTACGAAGACGAAACATGTATGGGGTGTTTCAGCCTCCAGCAGAAATTCTCAGGGATGGAGCAGGAAATAAGGAATCTAAGACAAGAAATAGATGACTTAAAAAAATCTATATCTTGCCCAACTGCTAAAAAAGCTCCTGTTCGTAAAAAACCTACAACAAAGCAAATTTCGTATTCATTTATAGCTTCTTCAAGCTTACATAAAAGTCACATTAAACATATCGCGACTGCTGGACCCGGTAAACTAGAGGAAATTTCGCTACTTCCGAAGGGAGCCCCATCTAGTCCTTGCGCCACTCTACCGGTACTTAGTTCGGGTAGCATCAGCACTAATCTGGCTTTACCGCCCATCGCTACATCACTGGTAGACGTTGCACCAACATGCGATGTTGAAGAGGTTGGCGAGTTTGTAAAGCCAAAGAAGAAAAGGTCTAAGAAGAACAAGTCGTGCAGAGACTTGGCTCTAGCTTGCCCAACATCCGGCTCATCTAAACCTATCAGGCAAAGTGAGCTGGTTACCAGTACTCACTCAGCTGAAAGATCTGAGTTACAAACGGGCCCTCGATTGAGTCGAAAACAGAATGTAGTCATTAAAGGTGTCCCGGAGTCAGCTTCAATTATTCCAAAGGAGCGAGTTAAACGACTTGGAACTCCTTCAATTGTATGCAAAAACGCTGCTGACGGACGGTGAGTCCATTCATATTCTCAAGGCATATAGAATAGGGAAAGCTCTGTCTGCACCCGATTCAAATCCTCGACCAAGACCTCTTAAAATCATCTTGGAAAACGAAGCGCAGTCACAGCTCCTGCTACAGAGAAAATCAACCCTGCGGGGTCCGCATTCTGAAGTGTTTTTTCAACCGGAATATGGATTGAAAGAGCGAATGAAAATGCGACAGCTAATAAAAGAACTGAAAACACGAAAGACCAATGGCGAGGCGAATCTCAAAATAAGGGATGGATAGATAGTTCAAGTGAAAAGAGCATTTCTCTGGCCGAAGGCAGTCACCCTGACAGCCTAATTGTCCCGTTTCAGAAACCAAAAACGTGCCAGCTTAAACTAATCGTCCTCAATGCCAGATCTCTGCTTAATAAGATGCCTTTGCTCCAGACTCTGGTTTTCATCCACCGCCCGGACATTGTAATAGTTACAGAGACATGGGCAACACCCTGTGTATCCGACTCCGAACTCTCTATTCTAGGCTACGCTTACATTCGAAATGATCGACACGAGGGCCGTGGAGGAGGAAGCTGTATCTATGTTAGGCAACAACTTACATTTTTTCCATTGAACTATCGCCAATTTATCGCGGTAGAGGAGAGCTGTTGGCTCCGAGTAGTCCTAAAAGATAACTACTCTTTACTCGTTGGTAGTGTCTATCGCCCACCCAATGTCAGCGAGGATTACGATCTTTGTCTCTCGCTGGCATTTCACGCTGCAGCTGACTTAAATCTGAAGTACTGCTTGATTGCAGGTGACTTCAATCTTCCTGAAGTTCACTGGTTTCCAACTTCCGGTCGTGCAAAGTTCGAAGACCTACTTGAGGCCATAGATATAGGCATGTGGGACCAGGTAGTTGATTTTCTTACCCGAGGATCAAACATACTTGATCTTATTTTTTGTAGAGATTGTCAGCCATCGTCAGTGTCACCTTTAGATCCACTTGGGAATTCTGATCACACTATAGTTCTTTCTACACTAGAACTAGAGGCTGCTGAAACGTTTTCCAAAAAATATAGCTTTTTCGTGATTTCAGATCAGCAAATATGAGGGAATTGCTAACACACCTAAATTCCCACGACTGGACTAACTTCTTTGTAGGTTCGGATGTGAATGTTTGTACTGATACTTTTTACAAAGTTCTAGGTCTACTCATTTTTCGTTTTGTTACCCGTAAGAAAATAATTAATGTCAAGGATGAAGTCTACCTCCCTTTATCATTCCGCCGTAGACTGCGTAGACTCTCCCGTCGTTTTCATCTACAAAACGACACCTTTGTCCTGCTCGTGATCCAGTAATTCTTTGAAGAGGCTAAGAGGCTGTCTGACGAAAAACGACAAGCCGATGAGGTTACCTTGCCAAAAACCCTTCGTTAAATGTTGCGAAGCTTTTTCGCGCACACTAAAAGCGCAGAGAAAAACGCAGCACCCCGTACTTCGAGACGCCTTAGGAAACCCAATAGCTGACGCTAAGTTGACTGCTGATAGCTTCAATGCTTTCTTGTCTAGAACGTTTAGTGAACATACCGTCGCGCCCTTTCCTAACATCCGGGTTTGGACCGGTAACGTCCTCGAAACCATAACTTTTACCCTCTGGGACGTGACCGTAGCCATTCGGCGTTTTCGTCAATCTTACAGTCCAGGACCAGATGGCGTCCCGGTTAGAGTTCTAAAGGCGGATGCAAACTATATATTTCCATCCCTTCTGTATAAGATATTTAATCTTGCTCTTGAAAGTGAAACTTTCCCTACTTTATGGAAGGAATCGCACATACTGCCTATTCCGAAACACGGCCGACCTACGTCATTTGACGACTTTAGACCAATAAATACACTACCAGCAGTCTCGAAGATCTTCAAGACCTTGATCAAAGACAAGATTATGCGTCACCTAAGAGAGAATAACCTACTTAATGCGGCTCAGCATGGTTTTCTCAAAAAACGGTCTTGTGACACTTGCCAGCTCTCTTTCTTTGATCATGTGCTACAATCTAGAGACAGCGGTTTTGCAATTTACACCGTTTACTTCGATTTCACTAAGGTTTTTGATCGTCTTGACCATGATCTCCTACTGCTGAAACTTGCCTCCTTCGGCATAGGTAACAAGCTTCTGAACTTAATATTTTCCTATTTGAATGCTCGCGCACAACGGGTTACAAGTTCTGATGTTATCTCCAACCCCACGCATGTGAGGAGTGGAGTTATTCAGGGCAGCGTGCTCGGCCCGCTTCTATTTTGCCTCTTTGTCAACGATGTTCCTGATTTTTTCAGTATGGTAGGCCCTTTATGTACGCTGACGATTTAAAAGTTGCCTATCGATATAAACCGGTTGATCGCAACATCGTGCTTGAGCTCTTAAAAACGGATCTTCAGGCCTTTGCTCAGTGGTGTCGCACATGGCGCCTCTCACTTTCTTGGCAAAAGTGCTCCGTGATGGTTATTGGCGAGAACCATCAGGCCCACCTAAGCATAGACGGTCACGATCTAAACGTGCCCCGACTTATAAAGGATCTGGGCATATCATACTCTAGAAGTCTTAATCTGTCAGAGCGCTGCGCCCTGATTGTCTCGAAAGCACGCCAAACTACTGGGTTTATTCTCAGAAATTTCAAAACCGTCAAAATCAGAATCAGCCTCTATAAAATGTATGTCAGGCCTAGTCTGGAATATTGCTCGTTTCTATTTAGTCTTCTGCACGCTAGTGAACGAAAGAAGATAGAATCAGTCCAGCACTTCTTTAAAAAGAGTTTTCTATTCAGAGCACCGAAACCTGTCCTATCACCAACGCTGTGAGCTTACAAAGCCTTGACCCGCTGTGGCTTCGCAGATTACAGAAGGGACTATTTTTTACTGTTTAAACTACTAAACAGTCGTACATTTAACCCCCTTATATCTCTGAGGCACCTCGACCACTCTCGGCGCACCAGTCATCGAGATGTATTTTTATTTCTTCCTTTGGCATGCACAGTTAGATACTGACAGTTATTTCGGTAAATGCTATAGCAATCTGGAATAAGTTACCTAGAAGTATCAAAATTCAGCAAAAGCTATCCCTTGTTTACGCGAACTGTCACTAGTTTTTCTACATTCAGGACACCTTCCAAAACTTTTTGGGTGCTGACTCTGTTGAAGCTCTCTTCGTTTTCTGATGGCGTTCATGGACTCTGAATCCTGTGCCGGTCTTCTTGCTGAGGGCAATATTACTGGCTCTGCAGACCCCAATCGGCTTATTTCTCAGTCGACAGCGAACAGCCGCTCGCCGAAATACCTGCTGGTGCAGAATATCGGATCCGTAACACTGAATGGAGAGGTTTTTCACCGGGCACCTGTGTTAACGCGTCCCTGTTTAGAACTTTAATTACTCAATAAGCTGCAGTTTTTTCTCCTGAAAACACCTGAAACAACGATCATGAGTTTTTTTCACTGTCAGCTTGACCCTCTACTGTATATTTTTTTGACCTTGCCTGTAAACTGGCAATAAATAAAATAAATAAATAAAACTGTATTTATCAGTCGTAACACAATAGGAGGTGTTGAGGGCATAGTTAAGAGGAAGGTTGGAAGGTACCTTGAATTATGAATATTTAATACATACTGAGATAATAGTGAGCGATCGTATGATTGATTTTGTTCAAGCCTCAGATACGCTGACTCGGTGGTTACAAGAATAACAGTCCCACCGTAGACGAATATATGAACGTTTATAACTTTTTAGCTATTAGCACATATGAAGATCCTCATCTAAGTAGGCAAACATGGGGATTTATTTATTTAGTTGAACTGCGAATGCACTCATTTCAACCTTCAATCAGAATCTTACTGTAAACTTAATTCGCGTGTGACCGAATTAACTAGATTAATGTTGGTGAGGAATTGGTAAATGTTTCTCAAAATGATAAGGCATTTTTTAGTGGTACAAATGCAAAATCTATAATTTTCCAAACTGTGGTTAAGGTATGGCCAACTGAAAATATTAAATGAATTACTATTCAGCGATGGTACCCATGTAAGCCTTTAAGATGTCGAGTTTGGTGAACGTTCGCTTTCGATTATTCATAATTAGGCCTTGACGATAATATAAGGGAGAGTAGAATAAAAAAAGTTTCAACATCCAATAAGCAGTAAATTTAGGGGTGAAGGTTGAGGGCGTTCAGAGGTCAAGGTTATATTCTTGTCCTATAGAGGCGAGGAATGGGTAGGGGAAGGGCAAGGTGTACGACAATTATCTATGTTACTGCTTTGCCGTTTTGACGCGACGTAGCAGAAGGTGTGAATGCAGATGCTGAGTGTGTTTTCGGCCAGAGAGCCTAAGGGCCACTCCAAACGCTTTTTGTGAGCACAAAGTTGGGTTGATCAACCGTATGGCCACTACCCCTGCCGTTTCAAGTATCCGATGGCGCAGGAATATGAGGCGTTTCGTCTGCACCTTATAGGTTACTCGGAATGCTTGGTTTATGTCTACCCGGTGACCGCTATCAACCAAATCAACCACAATTGCGCTCGAGATGGACTTTGCCGTGCCTTGATTTAGCCAGGGAGGATAGTGCTCTCGCGTCCTCTTGGATAGGCGCACAGTTGTTCGACCAAAATATCCTGCTCCACAGGGGGCACGGGAAGGCATATATGCACATTGAAGATATCTGAAACGGCAGTCTATTCCATGAAGCAATACTATAGATAATTGTTGTACACTTTTCCCTTCCCCTACCCATCCCTCGCCTCTATAGGACTAGAACATAACCTTGACCTCTGAAAACCCTCAACCCTCTCCCACACACTTACTGCTTATTTGATGTTCAAACTTTTTTACTCTACCCTCTCTTATATTATTTTAAACGCCTAATGATGAATAATCAAAAGCGCACGTTCGCCAAACTCGACTTCTTTAGTTACTTTTCCGTTTTGCTTAGTCATCTGTCTTGTGAGAGGTTCCCTTCTCGAGTATTGATTTTGCGTCTCTAAATGATAAGCTTTGCCTAATTTGCACTTATATGGCTGTATAGAAAACGCCTATTCCTTTCTGCGGTCGGGATAGATTCATAAAAGCTAGGTGCCTGTGGTACTCAATTAACCGAAACGCCCCCAAAACCTCAGAAATTGGTCGATGCTATTAACTTTTTAAACATATCCCAAATGGTTATTTTAGTAACTAAAAATAATAGCATTTTAGATTGAATGTTTACAAATGATGTTTACTCTCGCCTAATGAATTTCCATCGTAATCTATTTGCAAGTGATCACGCACTGTTACACTGTTGTTTTCCAGTCTCTTTTTCTACAAAGCCTGAGGTAAAATGCAATAACCTCAACTTTGCTAACACAAGCCATGAATTTATAAATAATTTTGTAAGCACTCTAGATATGCATAGCATATTTTCAGTTCTCGATCCAAACTTTTTCAATGAGATATTACAGAGCCTTACAGAAAAAATCCAGGATTTTATCCCGCTCCAGATTTTTAATTCAAATACAACTTCTTCTACTGTTCCACATTTTATCCAAAACAAACTTAAAAAATCATAAAAGCAACTTAATGATCCGTGTAAAAGCTCTTTGTCAGTTCACTTAAGGATTGCACAAACATTTGCATTAGCATTGAAAATTAGCCTCGCGCGACATAGGCATAGGGTGTCTCACGCACTAAGTGACGCCAATTCATCAAAATCTGTTGCTCAAGTTTTCCATGTTCGTTCATCGGCTAAGCATCTGTCTGTTACTCCGCCTTTATTTGACTGCAACAAAAATTTCGTTACAGAGGATTTGAGCAAAGCTGAATATTTAACTTCATTTTTTGCCAACCACTTTACCATTGAAACTAGCCTCAATCCGTCAATTCCTCTGCTTTCAAATTAAAATTAACTTCTAAAAACCATTAATTTCTCGCCTTCAGGTATTCAAAAAGAAATATCTCACCTAAAAAAATCACACTTGGTTGGAACTGATAACATTCCAAGCTCACTTATTTAACAGTAAGGAGATTTTCCACCTTTACTAAGCAAATTATTCTCAGTATTTCTCGAAAACGGTTTCTTCCCTGATAATTTAAAAACTTCAATTATAATACCAGTTTTAAAATCTGGTTCCCGCTCTGACATTTTATAACTATCACGCTGTTCATAAAATGCCCTCTCTTGCTAAGCTCTTTGCAAAACTACTTGCAAAACAAATCACTGATTTTCGCATAAGTAATCAACTTCCCAACTCCTCCCATCATGGCTTTTTACCGGACCGGTCATGTGAAACCTTCCAAATTTCTTTTCTAAAGCTTCTAACCACTCTTCCTAATGCACAACTATCTGTGGTATTTATCTATATTTATCTTAAAAATGCATTCGATAAAGTGCCTCATAGACGACTTCTAGCTAAACTAGAGGCTATAGGGTTTCTTAGTTCCCCTTACTGACTTTATTAGATCCTACCTATATGATCAAAAACAAAATGTTCTAGTAAACAAACAGGTTTTATTTGGGTCCTCATACTCAAGTGCAGCCCCGATTGTGAGTGGTGTCCTTCAAGGTACCTAGTTAGGTCCTTTCTTTTTCTTACTTTAAATTCATGATATTTTATCGATAGTTAAACATTCCTAATCTTATATTTATGCTGATTTCTTCAAATGCGTGTATTTCTTCTCTTACTTTACGGCCGAACGATGCCTAGAACAAAGTCCTTCGGACTTAGAAGCTCTTTCGGCGTGGTGCTCCACATGGTTAAGGGAGTTCTATCCTTCTAAGTGTCGCTTCCTGAATTTTGGGCCTGTAAGGCTGCCGCAACTGGTTATTGTTAAAGATTTCCCTATAAATGAATGTTCCTCCATCAAGCACATGGGCTTATGCTACATCAATAAATGAGATCTTTCGCCTCATGCCGTTAGAAATACGGTCAAAGCCGCTCAAATTCGTGGCTTTATTTATTATAATTTATACCTTCCTGAAATAAAATTAAGACTTTCTCGTATGTTTGTGCTTCCCATTCTTGAATTTCGCTGTCCTTTTTTCGGTTTGATGAACGAATCTAGACATTCAAAATTTGCAAATTTTTACAGACATTTCACAAAAAAATTTGAACCCGACTCTTTCAAATACTTCCTACTCAACTGGACGCCAGCTGAAGAGGCTAAAACCTCTTTCGGTTAGGAGACTGGAAGCAGACTTTTGTCTCCTTTTTTGAATTCATAATATTTCAAATCTCCCCAAGCTTTCTGTCATTTCCCCGTTTGTCTTCCTTATAAACTAAGAAATTCTGCACTAATTATATCTCCTCCTGCATCCTCCACGTGCAAACGCTCTCTATTCTTTGCTTCTAGGTATAGCTTTCTTTGAAATAACTTGCCAATTGAAAGAAGGTCGTTAACTAGTCGATCTACAGTCAAGAGAAGATGGCACGTTTATCTTAACACTGATTCTATTAACCTTTAATTTTTTTATTTTTTTACGATCAGCTTTCTCTATGACTCGGAGAAAGGACAATCGGGAATTTAAGTGACCATCTTTCAAACTATTTTTTCGCTCCCTCGAGTCCTCCATGAACCATGATGTCTCATTATATCACCGGTTATTCAAAACATTAAGTTATTCGGACGTACACATTCAAAAGTACACAGTCTCAAATACTGCCTTGCGTTGGATTCTTCCATCATCAGAATTCAATTCTGGATCCTAAGATGCTGGGGCCTCAAGTTCGCTGAGGCCTTTCGCAAGATTTGTTTCATGCACCATAGTGATCAAGGATGAACCATATCGACGTTTCATTATCCCATTCTGAAATACTACTGCAGTATTACCCTACTTTTACCACCTATGCAATTTTTCTCCTACTCTCTATTCGAAAATGGAGGCATTTTGAACACTGCCTCCATTTTTAAGGTAGGAGCTTTTTCACTGCCTATTTTCTAGTTCACTGATAATTTCAAAAAATCGCTAACTGTTGACCTAGTAGGACAAGTTCTACCTACATCATCAAATATTTGTAAATTGTACCTGCACACTGTCATAATTTTATTTCGATTCTAATGTTTGTTTAGACAGTTCCTTGCCGGCGATAACCAAATATAAATTCTAAAATTCTAAAAACCGCTACCGCGCACATATTCTGAATTTGCGATTTCTTGCGTCCTAGGTGCAATCACCTCTCGTAAGTCCATTAAGTTGATTTTAAATTAACGAAAGAGGACGTTTTATAAACTAAACAAAAATTTTGATTTTCAAATCAAATAGAAATGGGGTATGTCAGACACATGGCATTCGTACTCATGTAATGTTGACATCTTCGATTGAACGAATGTGCCTGACGTCGTGAGTCAAAAGACCTCAAAGTTTTGCGAAGTATATTATGAGTGCCACTAAGCGTCAGTGAAGCATGCTGTTATTAAAACGAAGAATTGTGCTTGGGGATAGTCACCGCAAGCCAACAAATCCCCCCTGAGTTGACATTGAACCAGCCAAATGTGTTTTTATAAGTCAACTTCAAAAGTTATTTCGACTTCATAGCGAAGAGGAAAAGGCTTGTGCTAAGGGATTTTCACTCATTTCCTTCATTGAAGTCTCATGAAAATGCAACTAGTTTAATTGAAAGATTAAATATTATGTACCCGAAGCACAAGAAGAACACTGATCACCGACGAACACACCGAAGTCACCATCTCTGTATCATGCAACTCCTGAGACAGCCAGAAGAAGCAGAACCAACCGTGAGTCGATGCTCAAATGTTTCAAGAAATTGGCGGCCACCGTCAGCGTGTTAGCGGTCAGGTTAACCGTAATAAAAACATGGATATTTTCATTTATGTCTTCCTGATTCAAGTTGACCGCGGCAGTTGCAGTGTGATATGCGTGTCCGAAACAAATACTACTGCCTCTCTAGGCTCGAGCCAGAACCTTGAAGGCGTAGTTAGGCTGTTACTCCCTTTTTGATGCTGTGTTAGGCACTCACCTGTTTTTTCACGATTTTAAAGCTGAAAGCTATAAGTTCCTGGAAAATAGGGCCACCGAGGGCGGAGGGGGATATTTGGTCAACCCTTTCATTTCAGAGCTTGTTCTCCAGGATCGGGAATGTGCGTGGTCGCCTAAAAGGGTAACAGGTTTCGAAAAAACCCTAACAAATATGGGTTTTAAGATATCTGTCTGTTATAGGGGGTACATTCTAGGTTGGTATTATATTTATGCAGCTGTACATGGTTGTGAAAGAGTCGTGAAGTGCATAGTGAACAGCAAGCATGTCTTAATGGTTTCGATACAAAAACACCTCTTCTATTTTATTGGAATATCTATAAGCTCTTTGGATGTGAAAAAATAAGTTTTAGAGTGAATTTGCTCTTCGACCAGGTGTAAAAGCCAATTAACGCCCAAGAATCATACTGCCGATGGGGCTATTCTTATAGACGTCCTTGAGGTTGGTAGCCCGTTCATTAATCTGCTTACCAACAATATGAAGATAAATTTGTTTATTTTAATGGGTTGCTTATTTAAGTGGAAGAATAGACAGTAAAATTTGCTCATTCCAATTAATGTCATGACAGTTTTTCATCAAATGCCATGACTGCAGTCAGCGAATAGGATTGACGACAAATTGAAAGTACACAGAAACTGAATTATCTAAAGGAAAACTTGAAATCTTTTTCAGTCTTCCAGACATTTCCTTCTAATTGGTATGATCAAGGTTGCTCAACTGTTTTGTGTCTTACCTATTTTGGTAACTGTCACGAAATTTCACATTTTTGACACGATATTCTGGTCGCAGTTCAAAAGTTTGCCAGCGTTTATATACCTGTCTACTCTTTGCATGATATTTAATGGTTTTACGTTGTTTCGTTTTACCTCATATGCATTTTTCATTTTTGCGAGATTAGTTGACGCAATTTGCTTCCGTTGCTCTCCCGCCCCTTTCCCGACTTTTCCACATATCCGTTAAGTGTCTTATTGACAAGCGATGTCCCCATGTCTATGTTAATGTCTACAGAAAGTTACAACAATGTTGCGGAACTTGCCTACTACAAAGGCTGGGGAACGCCGAATATGCAGTTTTTAATTGATATTAATGAGCTACACCGAGCTTGAGTAACCTGGACGCGGGTAATGAAATTAGTCGCCCCGGCTCCTTTTCTTCTATTATTTTAACACGCTCGAAGGTTTTCTGTTATCCGTCTTTTATTTGTATAGAATAAAGAAGTAAGCAAGGTAAATACTTTTTATTGTACTACCTATCATTTGCTGCACTCCATTATAACTAGTATTTGAGGATTGTTTCTTTAAATTGTACTGTAAAACAACTTACTAATACAATTATATCAGGGCGTCCAGAAGGGTCCAGGGATCGTTTGTCCTTCTCAAAGAACCTGTTTCTTAACTTGAAATTTAGCAATTTAGTGCTGCATTTTTCCGCCACTTCTTGGCTTGGATCCTCGAGTATCGACAGGGCTCTCCGACAAAGTTGCTCTCCTATATCACAGCATTTTTGACACTAATCGAACCTCCTGCTTGTACTATGTAAAGTTGTTTATCCCCGATGATTTTTTTGCTTATTGAAACTCCAAACACGACTATATCTAATTTTTATATTCCGTTGTGGCCCCGCTTCGCTGATTTGCGCCGTCAATTGTCCCCTCTGTGGTGGCTTAGTGGAAGTGCAGTTGCGTCTATTTCCTCGGCGG
This sequence comes from Schistocephalus solidus, assembly GCA_017591395.1. NCBI lineage: Eukaryota > Metazoa > Platyhelminthes > Cestoda > Diphyllobothriidea > Diphyllobothriidae > Schistocephalus > Schistocephalus solidus. The sequence goes on from WEDG01000567.1 coordinate 46,577, forward strand.
TCTTATAAAGGACACTTTATTCGCATGTTTAGGCTATTCTGTGTATGCGAGTCAGCCCATTTGCAACCTTTTCTTTTGGTGTACCATCCATAATTCGTCCGTCTCCGGAGGGAAAACATGTATCAGCGTATGGCCTCATTCTAGCCTAATCTGATCCTTTTATTCAAAAAATTGTTTTGTGTGGCTTGGTTTTGTATTTCACTGCTTATCTTTGTAAACAAATTCGTGTGATTATGCCAATTTCGCTCCTTCTGTTAACGTCCCATGTTTCCGCGTGCAGATGGGTTAGTGGAGGTTTTTCCTGGTGGCAAAATAGTATAATTTCATTACATGTACCGTTGTATTTTTTACGTGGTTGGTCCATGCGCTTTAGGCTGTTTATCTCAACGATTTTCAGCCCATTTTTTGATAATCACGTTAACTTTAGCCACCTTCTGCCTTATTCATATTAATTAGTTAATGTTTCTCATTTCAGAAGAGACCATTGTGCCACCCTTGCGCACCTCTAAAGTCTATTTAAACAAACAGCCCTGGAAATTGAGGGGGTGATTGTTCGTGTACTGCCTCCCATATCCTTTGGAATTTGCTGCGCCCGGAAATATTTTGAACACCTTTTCTAAAAATTTCAAGAAAAGATTAATGCCTCCCGTTTATAAACATAAAGAAAATGCGGACCATCTTTCTAGCGATCCACCAAAAGGTTTGATTTTAACTTGTCGTCTCCGATCTCCGTAGGCCTTGTCGGTCTCCAAAATCTTGGAAATACTTGCTTCATGAACGCTTCTCTCCAAGTTCTGTCACAATGGTATATAATTCCTTCGTGTTTATGGCCCTTTTAGTCCTCCATTGACAGACTTGCTCCTCTGTCCATCCCCTTTTTTCAGAGCTGAACCCCCAAAATTAGCTACTGCTTATACAAACCTCTTGAGTGAGATATGGAGCGCCACCAGGTAAGGCAGTTAATATTTGTTAATAGTTGCTCAAAGACCAAGAGTTGCCGTTCCGAATTCTGTTTTAAACGCAATAAGGGCTGTACATCCAATCTTTAGAGGATTTGCCCAACATGACTCGCCTGAGTTTATTCGTGCTTTTCTGACGGATCTACACGAGGAACTGAAAGTTACTGATGGGGAAGATTTATCCATAGACGATGCCAAACACCAGTTTATTCATGGTCAGTCATTCTTTTTATCTTTCAACGTCCGTAGTAATGGTTTTTTAACTCTGTTCTACCACAAGTTCTTTTTTTCAAATTCTGCTACCTACTCATTTAGTTGTGCACTTAACTTTTTAAGAAAATTTAGGACAACAATCTGAGATAATGTCACAACAGCTAAGGATCTGCGTTCTGTATGTATCAACTTGAATAGCTTTTGGGGGTAAAATTTTCTTCATCTGGTATTTAATATACCTTTCACGTCATCGTTTTCCGTTCTCATCGGTTCCATAACTCTGGATCTTCAGTCGAATTAACTTCGTATTTGAAGGCAGTTGTGTCTAGTGTTCCACCGAAATTCAGTACAACTATAATTCCTCTCTACTAGAATCCCAGGTTTTTTCCTGACCTATCCACATTTCTGTGAAATTTTCGATGCCATATTTGGTTTTCTGTGAACTGGACGTTTTTCTTATATTTTTCGGTACTTTATACAGCTGTGATCGTGCCTTATACAACCGGTCTCTCCGATATTGCCAATCGTATTTATTTACGCTTGACGATCTGCGATAGCGGATCCGGCGGATCCGACCCATTGTTTCATTCGGCGACAGAGAGTGAACAGTGAGGGCCCAAGAACCACTTCAATATTTTAGGGAGCTGTGTGGAGCCGATTTTGATTTGGTCTCGTATTTGTCTTCTCCAGGTGGGCTACGTCGCCGGATCTACGGCAACCAACTTAGCTCATGTGTCGGACAACGAGAACCGTACCTAAACCACCTCAGTCGTCTTTCTGGGATGGTCTGAGGTATCCTCGGGACGTTTTCGTAGCATGTGCGAAAGGGCACCTTTGAAATAAAGTTGGTAAACTTCGCTCAAGGGATGCTTCTCACACAAAGGTGTTTGAACGCTTCTAGTGTTCGCTTATCTTCCACATGCACATACGACTCACCGTGCACGACCGTGTACGAGAACTGACTGATGAGCGACCCTTACACACCGATCTTTGTGATGATGGAGACGTCACGTCTGATCCATGTAAAATTTTGAAGGATTGTAAAAAAAACTACGAGCAGCGTCCGATCGGGCGACACTTTCGTCCTTATTCTGCCTATTCCGCGGCAGCGTCGCTCCCAGGTATTTGCTGCTACATATTTCCATTAGATGGCCATTAGGTCTGAGGGCTATCTTCTCCTGATCAAGCGCTGTCTCGAGAACACCTTGTTCATCCCATCGTTCATGAATAAAAAACTGATTTAGCGATTCCATTCACCCGTACCACATAATGCAGCATAGCGATATCTTCAGCGTAGTGGAGATCATTCAACAAACGTATGGGTGAAAATTTGATAACGTCAACACAGTGCAGGGCCCTTCCAAGAAACCAGTCAGTGGCGTACTTAAAGAGAAATGGTGACAGGATACAACCTTGTCAAACATCAGATGGAATATCGAGCGATTGAGTGAGATTATTTTGAACCAGAACTTGCACTGTGTTGGATCGATAGTTGGCCCTGATTATGGCGGCATACCATTTATTTCAGTTATTCGCCATGGGGCTCACGGTTGACGGAATCAAATGGTACGGTAAATTCAACAAGCAAACGGCTGTAAGTTTCTGGTAGTCGTGTTAGAATTCCTGAATACACCTCAATGTGAATACCTGGTGCACGCATGCACTCCCATCTCGGAACCCGGCTTCCTTAACTTTCGTTCTCGAGTTGCACACACTGAAGTCGCCTGATAATACGGATGGCGAAGATGGTTTATGTCGTGATAGTTCTCGCGCGTTAATTATCTCCCCTCTTGAAGACAAGTATAGGGATATGCGGGCCTTAGTCACCAGGAGGACTTAATCGCCCCGCATTTGCTCAATCACCTCATGGGGCAGTAAAGTTAAGCGTTCACTAACAATTTTTGTATCGAAAGCCGTGCCCAAAGCTACCACTAGGGTAACCGTTTGAAGATTCGCCAGACCCAGCCTGCTCATTTTAGTCCCAGGTAAAAAACAGCGGTAATGGCGAGGAAGTCTTTCAATCAACCGTTGCATCTGTTAGTAGGTTTCTTAATCGCGGTCGTTCACAGCTGCTGTTGGTGCGAACACGGTGCCTAAAGTGACCCTTTAGTCAAGCGCATGTCAGCTGGTCATTGTCTGGCTCCCAACGCAAGTAGTTCCATGGTTCGTTTGTTGTGAGGGAGGAGCAGTCACCACACCGTGTCTATCATAAGGGTAGCGTTTTTTTTTTAGTTTGGGGTGAAGTGGACCCCGGGATCCTTACGTCTAGGGTGCCTGATTTGGAGATTCTGAAATTCACCTATAAGTAAACACCCACGTTGTACTTATTAAGACTAGTTGCCGTCAGACTGCTTACCAGTGTCAAGGAAGGTTCGTGCCTTCCTACATCAATAGTATCCTTTCCCGATTGAGTATTCCTGCTCGCATACCATTCGTCCGCTCTAGTGAACCAAGATAAGGGGAGCACTTCAGTCCCCGCGGACGCCGTAACATGATTTTAATACCTGCTTCGGACATTTCGTGCGAATTTTCGGGTTTTAAGTACATGCAGATTCCCAATAACCACACAGATTGTTGCTTTGTGGCATTTTCCAAAGCAGTTGGTATGCCAGACCTCAACTCTCCGCGTCCTGGTGGAATCTTATTTATGTGTCCATGTTGAGAATACTTTAACTTCTTCCGAATTAGAAGATCTTCAGACTCGTTTAGCCTTTCAGTTGTCATTCACTCTCGCTTTCGAGGCTCTCTGATTGCATAGCTAAGAATATTCCGCTTATTCGGCAATGACACTGCCTAACGTCTTTGGGAAGAACACAAGGCTGTGCCCAATAATTCCTCCGGATAAACTGTTTAGGACGGTCTATGTTCCTATGCCATTCCTAGCATATTTATCTGGTTTCGTGCATCCTTTCACTGAAGGAAGAAAGGTATGCTTGTCGTGGGCACTTTAGCCTTGGCACAGTGCACTGTGGACTTTATCTGTCTCCGATATGCGCTTTCGAGCATGTGGTTTGCGTTGTGCCGGGCTTGGTGTCGCAATCGACCGGAGTGTTGTGACCAAATCTCTCATGTACTGGGAATCAGTTTTGCCGCGGAATACCGTCTTCAGCGTCTACATCGTTTTCATGAAACTGTTCTAAGTTTCAAATTTGCTTGGCGTACGCCTCAACACTGCATGCTGATTCCATACGGAAAGATACCTTCTATGAGGGACTTCGTACAGCAGTCAGGTGCGTCCCAATGAGTGACTTCGTCTTCGCGAACGAGTGGATTTTCAAGAAGAAAGTTTAAAATCTACTACGCATTGGGAATTCTTTTCGCGAATGAGGAATTATTTGTCAGTCTCGCTGTCCTGAATCATCTAGATCAGCCCCAGGAGGCATCTAATAATCTGTTACTCAGATGATACTCAAACCCAAAATAAAAGCGACTGCAAAGTTTTCCGAGAACATTAGGTTGGCACAGCTGAAGACCCCCGTGTAATGCTTGATGCCGATATCGATAGCGAGAATGAATCTGGCCGTATCGTTATGGGGACTAGGTTATGACTTAGGCTATGTGTGGCCTGAACAGTACGAAGTTTAAAGTTAACCTTTTTGATGGTCCTGTCATCATCAGTACTCACATCCGGCTGTTTCCAACCACTACACCCCATGTATTCAAACAAAAGCTGCTTCTGAGACGTTGGTTGAAGCCATCTGACAAGAACTGAGGCAAATTCGCTAAAGTGTGCCTTGGGTGTTTCTAGACTACAACAGGTGTCGCCATTAAGATTATATCCCTGTGAAACGATCCGACTGGTTTGCCTTTGATGTGATCAGAATTTCAGGGACTTGCTTCGTGGATACACCCGCCTTTCAATTCACGACTGCAGTGACTGTTGGAATCAGCCTACCCTGGATCTAAATGTGCTTCAGCCAACGCTGATGCTGTGGAATTGCTACACCCTCTGAAGATGATCCAATCTTATAATTTAATCATTTTGGGTAGCTAACTTATGGGGATAGCGTCGCTAGCAGACATGGGACTCTTGCGGAATTAGCATGTTGCCCAACTGTTGAATTCAGCAAGTTCAGTCTAACCCGGCAACCGTATAGTTTACAAACGCGCCGACGCTCCGATTTATTTGCGACTGCAGCCTTTTACATACGTATTAGCTCTTGGATGCAAAACCGGTAGGCGATAACGCTTCAGGCCGTAAATACCTTCCAACGGAAACCTGTAAGTACTGTTCACCAGTAACATTCGGCTAGTTGGAAAGCCATCTAAATCAAATTTTTGAATCAGAGATCGTACCCACAAAATTGGACGACACTTTTGCTTCGCCGATCTTCAAGAAAATTTAAAAGTCTCTAAGCACCATCCATCGGGACACGCATCATCTTGGCACCGCCTCTAAAGTCTTCGTAGTTGTCCTGAACCATTACCTTCGCTTCTACTGCGATGCGTGCGTAAAAATTTATCATTGTAGTTTTCTGCTGGGGCAGAGGCTGTCTGATTGTCTGTTCTCGCTTCGCGAAACCCTCAAACACCTTACTAGCTACCAATAACTCAATCTCATCACTTTTTTAGACTTTGTGTCTTTATTTGACTTTGTTCATCGGGCTTCACTGTAATAGATCATGTTGCATGTTAGTATGCCACCGAAGCGACTTCGATTGATTCAAGCAGATCAAAAATCAATGGCCGTGGGAATGAAAGGGGGTATTTTTTTGATTTTATCCCGTAATTTCGCCAGGGATGTGTTCTCTCACCAGCTCTACTCAACCGCAACATCTTGCTCAGCGCCGCCTGTGGTTGGTAACGTGGTCGCGATGTGGGGGGGGGACAAACTAAAGTGGTGAAGGTGTCTTCACCAAGTGAGCTTCGAGCACATTTCTGACCCTACAATTAGGGAAGATGACTGGCATGGGAGACAGTCACCAACTGAGTACAAGGGAAGACGATCATTCATGATGCTTTGAATCTGTAAGCTGGAGCAGTCGGAATTATGGCGAATGATGGCATCCGCAGCTTGCTCTTATCCAAGATCGTATATGAGGCATAAACTTATGTATGTGGTGGTTTATTCCAAACAGTCATTGTGCTACCACTGATCAGAAAGTGCGCACGCCGCCCATCGGTAATTTTAGCCCAGTATCGAAACCGCTAGGAGACAGAAAAGCCAACATTAGTACTGAAACATCACTTGTCTTCACTTTGACTGCACAATCCTGTCTAGTTGAAAATTTGCGAGCCAATCGCACAGCGGCTGGAAAACTATCGTTGAGAGCTCCGGCAGCTGCCGGTCAGGACCGTCTTCCCCGTCCATTTTCTACCCAAAAAGTTAAAGGTTTCATTCATGCGTACACTGATACATTTGGTAAACCATCACTCATGCGGAGCAGTCTGGCGAAGAGATAGTGCATCCTTTATGTGAGTGTTTGCATGTAATGAGCTTTAGACAGATGCTTTACTCCCCTTCAGCCGTTGGGCCCGATCTCATAACCTCCACCCTACTTGATTCAGACTGGCCACTGTTACATGAGAATGAAATTGGCCCAGCTGCGCTTTAGCCTACGATTTCCTCATTAGTAGCATTCCGATGTGCCTTAGACCATGATGAGACGTTAACAACTTCATTGTAGGAGACGTCTGAAACTGCTTTGTTTGGAGGTTGCTTGTGTGTGCTTATACTTTTATTCGTCATCTTCAGCCACTACATTCGCATCCGCTGAAGAGAGGATTGGTGTGTATGGAGGTGTGCGGTAAATGCTGTACAACTCTCCCTCGCCATAAGCCAATCTCGCGCGCACGTCATCACCGCACCCCTGAAGGCAGTAATGGTCATTTTCATAATCAAGCGAGCTCGTCAGTGTCTCGCTTTTGCCATTTTTTGAATCCACCTGCTTCACTGACAATTAGCTGTGACATCCAGAAGTGCCCCACCGCCTGTCGTTACTTGTATGAATCAACGTGCTCCTTAGATTTTGTATTCGTTCGCTTAACCATAGCCCCCTGCCAGTCTTTGCTTTGGTGATAGGTTCTACATGTTCATTGTGAACGAACTTTTGCGGCCTTCCTATCCTAAGTTTTTAGAAAATATCAATTTACATTGATGTCGGTGGAAGCTCTCATCCTTATGTGCTACAATTTATTCTCTTAACCCTATTTAGAATCCTACCCTAATGGGGAGGTGGGTGGCAATCTCGCTGCAAGGTCGTCTCATTCTCCGCCATCGCCGAAGGATCGCGAAGCTGGTGACCTCAAGCAGCAACCTGCAAAACCACCACAACCTGCGCGCAGCCCTGTTACAGACATATTTCAGGGAAAGACGGTGACAAGCGTAAAATGTTTGTCTTGTGGTCAGGTCGGTCTCCCTCTGTATCCATCTTACTTCCATGGTCTACACATAACTCTTTTTAAATTCTGCCTTAGTTTTACCCCTCTTTGTCCTCACTGGGTTCTCTGTAAACACAAACGTCCTTCCGTGCTTTGGAAACCGTCAGTTCTCCCTCACTCCTATCAACTGTGGGGGCGCTATTGATGCCGTCAAAACTCCTCTTAGTTCAGATCTATTTTTAGCCCAGCCACTTCAGACTAGGTGATTTACACAAACATGCAGTCGTCGCCTTACACGAGAGTAGATGTGGGCACCTGTCCATTTCAGCACTCGTTTTCCTTAGCCTACTTAAAATGCCTTCAGTCCGATAGGGATTCCTGGCGCCTCATCTCACGTTTTTAGATTACTGCAAGAACTCATCTATTTACTCTTAAGTCAATTACTTTGCCTTTCCTCTGCGTAAATTTTATCCTCACTACACCGCTGCAAGCCTCACTTCTACTTGTGTCGACTACCACTAGTTTAGGCGACTTCAGGGTCTATTGCATCACCAACCTATGTGACTCGTGCGTTGCAATCGGTGGCTGTTCCCTGGACAATCTTCTACTTAACATCTTACCTCTGTACAGTGAACATTGTCGGATACATCTTCCTCTCCACGCCCTGTCCCAGTCCAACCTTTTGATAGGCACTTATTCCTCAAAAAATGGCAAAACCGCAATATGCGACCCCACAAAGGATAGGTCAGCGAGTAATACATGACCGACGGTAATAGGGGTTTTATGGGTGGGGTTGAATGAAGAAGAGGAGAGCGCCAACCTAACCCTAGGCCTATCCATTGTGTTGGTTAAGGTTAGCATTCGTTGCCGGGTTTCTAGGGTCGCACCGTAGTTTTTTGTCTCGAGACGTGTGCGGCTTTCGAGAGCCCGTTGATTTATGTCACACCGACCGCTATGAGCGATGTCATTCTTAGCCGACCTGACGCAATTTTTAGGAATCCTCAACAGGAGCAAGGATGAGGTCGGCTCTGCGCGATCTTTCATTATCACAGTAAAACTCGTGCGTTTTGAAACTACTGCGACATCCTAATATTCGCCGGTTAGAAAGTTGTCATTTGACCCGATAATTCGGTCCTCTTGCGGCCAACGAATGCTTATGTGATCCTACTAACCCGGCAACAAACGCTAACCCTAACGAGCACAATGGGTAGAGTTTGGGTTCGGTTGGCTGGTAATACGGTCGCGTATTACACGCTGACCTATCCTTTGCTCTCTGAGTGGGGTCGTGTATTGCGTTCGTGCTAAAACTTTCTCAGGGGTACGATGTTCTTCTCAAATTCAAGGTCCGAAATAATATGCTCTTGACTTAAGGCTTACCTCGTAATCGTCGTGTGCTTTGACAGGAAAGCATTTATTACCTGGTTTAAAAAATGACTGTTAGAAGTATCATGTGATTTGAGCCTCTGCAATAAAATCACGGCAACTACTTTGGAAACCTGAGAAAAACGCAAATACGCTGGTTTGATTTTCAACTATGCGAGTATCAGTAGACTTCTTTAACGCCTAATTAATGCGTACTTTTAAGCAGCAAGTGTGAATGCTACGCGGTTTCCGATCAAATTAACACTAGAAACGAGTTTCGTATGCTTGACATCTTAACTCTAGTCAGTTGCTTCGAGTCAAGTTGCAACCAGTCAGCAATTGCTTGAAAGTATTTGTAGAAATGCCGCAGCCCATCGGTCTGGTCTAGTAGCCAGATACCACTCATTTACCTACATAAAAAAACTGTCTCCGACTTCGTTTTCGATAGCCCATCCGCCTCATCCTCCTACTCGCCTTTATGTCGCCAGGTGTCCACACGCCAGGAGGTGTTCTGGGACCTCTCCCTGCCTATCACCGGTGGACACTCTTCCAGATCAATGGCACTGGTGCAACACTCTCCCTGTGCTCGTAGCGTCTCTCTCCGCTGGCCCACCTTTCTACAGCGCAGTTTGCCCTCCACTCCGGCCTCGCCCTCTAAGAGCAGAACGCGCGGCCGGTCGACCAACTCTACCTCCTGGTCCCTTGTCGGTGCGGCCCAACCACTTAAGGGTGCCGCTGCCGTCGGTCGCCATGTCTTCTCGCCCCTCGCTCGGGGGTCGGTTGCCCTTTTTGCAGCTCTCTTCTTCTACCTCCTTATTGCATTCTCCTGGCTGCAAAGGTGTGTTCCACTGCAACTTGTCTGCCTCCCCGCCGGTCCCGTCCAGTTTTTCTCTATGTTTCTCTCCGCCATCGACTTTATTGGGCAAAATAATCGATGTTCTGGAACCAGCCAGTCTAGTGTCGCCACACAGAGTGGATCTACGGAGGAGACAACATCGAATGGTCATCTATCGAGTCCTCAGACCTCGGGGCAGCTTCAGGATACATCGCGTGGACAGCCTGATCACACAAGGTGATTGAACAGGCCTGAGAAAATGAGATCATATCTGACAGTTCCGTTGGCGTAATCGATGACATCCACGGCCACTCGACGAGGTTGATTAAGCCATGAATTTATTGCTTATGAATCAGACCTGCGCTGCATCTACCCCGCTCACTCTTTGCCGCATCAATCATGCTCCCATGGTCTCCAGGTCAGGACTGCCGGAGGTGGGCGTGAACGCATTGGCTAAAAAAACTTAATAGCCGGTCCACGCGTGCCACATGATCAGGTTCTTAGTACTGGCAGCATTTAAGGCACACTCAGATCTCCTTTTGCCATCCACGCATGTGTGATCTGAACCGCCCTCGTAAAGTCCTGGTACATTTCTGTGGGGACCATGTCGTGTGTGTAACGCTTCCCCTACTGTCGTCCTGGCACTGTTTTACCACCGTGTTCGGTGAGTGTGAAGGAGGGGAGAGTGCGGTAGATGCTGCGCGAGTCGTCCTTATTGCCAACTATTTCCTTCTCAAGTCACCGTCCTGCGTTCGCTCCATGGGGTGCGTGGTGGATATCTTCGCATTCAATGCTCAACCTGTTATGGCGAGGCGTGTTGCTGGGATCTGGACCGTGTTGCTTCACTAACGTTTTTGATGGATGCGCATATGACCAAATACCCTAGAGCAATCTTCGGATAACTGCTATGGAAATGATAGGTGTATGTCGAGGCCCCATAGTCGTATTCTATGTTTTGGGTTCGTCCGTACTTTTTCTTTTCAAGAAGACGGACATCATGTAGTGAAAAAAGGCTTTCCTATAAGTCTCGTCGATCTTATTGCGCAGGTCCTTGCTGCCCATCCTAGACAGTTGCAAAAAGCAAAGATTAAACTATTTGTAGCTGGTTTGCAGACCGCACATGGTGCATCCTAGGATTTAAGCACTACTATCACCAGTAACCGCCGACCGTCTGCATTATGCAGTTTTCTGTGGATTTAGATTGCGTTCATATTGCGTTTCTAGCAAGCAATGCAAATTGACGGTGAGTTAACTCAAGTATCGCAGGAGTGAAATTCTAATACCACTCTGGTCGTACTCGTGTTCCTGTGCATGACAGGATGACTCATTGTCCTCGGTTCTTCGTTACAGGAGAACAGAGTTGATCGTTTTCACCAAAACCCACTCCCATAATTTTCGCGAGTGAAGACGTAACTGGCCAGATCAGTCATGATCACCTCCCTATCACATCTGAGTGCTTGTTATGCATGAATCTCCTCGTTAAGTTTCATGCAAAAATAGCCGTTCTAAAAGAACAATTGTCTTGCCATAAACTCGTCAAAATACCGTTTTTTCCATTCAGTCCACCGCGCACCAAGAAGTGTGACGTATTAGGTTACTGGCTGACGAGGTAGTTATGTACTCCCCTTTGAACGAAGCTGAGACTCTACTGGCTCCTCCTTTGCGGAAACTCCCCGTGATGTGGGATCCGATTTAAAGACGAGCTTGGTTGGTGTGGAGAAGGCAGCCAGCATCTTTGTGGTACTCCTAAGCGTCGGCTTGAAAGCTATCGTGTTAATGCCAACCATCTCGATCTCGTCCTGCCATCGGAACATGGTCTGTGTGGGAGGAGTGGAGTGATATAAATTCCACGCAAGCTTGCTTCATTTTGAACGGGTATTTGGGATTGCTGCAGTAGAATATTTTGTGCGATTATCATGGAGGTTCGTAAAGTAGCTAAGAATAGATAGATTAGGGTTGGACACCAAATGGATTTCCTAGTTGGCTCTTCGTTGAGATATCGCTGCCGGAATTGGAAAGATATACTTTCATTCTCATCTGCATTTACTTGAATGCCCGCTTTCTTTTTAGTCGATGTTTGCATTGCACCTTGCCAGATTGCGTGCACTACAGGTCTCTGTCATCTGTTAGGAAAATTTCTGCTTTTCGGCCTATCGAAAAAAAACTTATTGGGATTATCTTAGATGAAATTGTAGGATCCGAGCCAGGTGTGGTGGTACGCCGAGGGGCGGCTCCAGCCGCGCCAGCCACCTGCGCCATCTTCCATCTCCGGTCTTCTTGCCTGTGTCGTGAGACTGGGCTCAGGTGAGGGAGGAGAAGAGTGTGCGGTAACGTTCAGCGCCGCGGTTGGAAGGTTGCCAACTGACAATTACACTCAGACCTCGCAGTTAGTCCAATGTGTGTTGTGTGGAGTGGCTGACTGGTGGTCTGAGAGTCAGGCTGCGATGGTTTCTTCTTTACGTGATCTCTGGCTATCTCACACATGTGAGATGTAAGCCGTTCAACTCCCTGTTGTGTGAAATCCTGGTGCTTGTGTTTTGGGGGGCAGGTCGTGTACGTAGTACACGTAGACGAGGTCACCAGCAGCTGCGCCCACTTCCGCATCAGACAACTGACCGGTTCGGACAGCGGTTTGCCTGTGGGGGTGGGGGGAGAGAGTGAGGTCGACAGCTCAGCGCATGTTCCTCACTATAAACAATATGACGCGCTTGAAACTATCACGGTGCGCTAAAAGCCGTGGCTTGGAAGGTTGCCAACTGACGGGATAACTCGGACCGCGTGGTCAGCCCAATGTGTGTTTTGTGTGGAGTGACTGGCTGGCGGACTGAGAGTCAGGCTGCAATGGCTCCTTCTTAATTTGGCCTTTATGGCACTCCCACTGCGTGGGATCCGAGCCAGGTGTGGTGGTACGCCCAGGGGCGGCTCCGGCCGCTAGCCACCTGCGTCCTCTCCCGCCTCCGGTCTTCTTGACTCTGTCATGACACCGGGCTCAGGTGGGGGAGAAGGAGAGAGTGCGGTAGCTGCAGCGCAAGGCTAATATCACTTAAAACTAATTCACGCGCAAGTCACCGTCCCGGCAGCACCCTTTCGTGGAGCATACGGTGGACATCGTCGAAATCGACGGTAGAACTATCATATGTATGCTTATAAGTGCTTGTTTCATATGGCGGTAAATCTTATTCATTTGTACATCTTTACTCACCGTCATAATTTACTTTCCGTCATTCTGCATACTTACAATTTTTGGAACCATTTCTTATTTTTAGGTTCGCACCCTTCGTCGGTTATATGGTCCGTTTTCAAATATAATAAAAGTAGCCCCCTGTTAGCAACCCTATATTAACTTCGCTTTTTGTCAGAATATTGTTAGTGATTTGCTTGTCTTATGTATTCCTTTTCCTGTGATGTCGATATTAGGGTTTTTTATTTAAGCAACAGTTGTCCTTATTTATAAAGGTATTTTTGTGAATTCTTATTCGTTTCATCTAAAATCCCTATTTCCACCGGTCCCTTAAGATTGGTGCTTTTTGTTGCAATTTTTGGAAGGAGTGCTTATACCACGATCTAATTTAGGTCGCTATTTTTGCCCCCCTCAAAACAGTAGTGAGTTTACTTTCCAGCCAGCGAACTGTCCCGACTATGAATCCCTCTGCACCCGCTTACGCGCACGCCTTTGGTGTGCTTTTTAGTATTTCTAGCCAAGCCAGGGGTATTCATGTATTGCATAATTTCCTATACTATTAACTTGAGCTATCGTATCACTGAGGAGTGGTTACAGACTTTGATTTTTGCACGCATTTGTGTCAGCTTTCACTGATTGTTACTGTCTCTCATGATGGATTTGCCAGGAATCCGAAATATTTGGCAAATTATTTTTCTCTAACGACTGAATGTTCATTTCTGATGGTTATTGAATTAGTCGTGATCGGAAAGCCAATTCATGGCCTTTGGTGTGCTTATTAGTATTTCTAGCCTTTCCTAACCAAATTTGGCGCCTGTTTGCTCTGCATCGCGTGTTTCTCTTTCCCTTTCTTTGTATCCAGCTTGGTTTGGAGCCCAACCGTTCAACTAGATGACTGCCTCGCCTCATTCTTTGCAGAGGATGAATTAAGGGGCGAGAATCAGTATTACTGTTCGCGGTGTGCAAAGTACGTTCCGTGTTTAAAATAGTAGGGTGTTTACTGGCTCTCAACATTTCCGGTGTACTTGGCCTTCCTCCATCTCCCCTCCCGCAATGCACTTAACTCTTATATATAATTTTTAATTTGGTCATGAACCCAATTTATCCTTCTCCATTGAAGCTAAAGTGGTCCTATGCTGACTTTTCTGTTGGATTTCCTTGCAGACTAAGCAACGGACTGATGCATTCGGAAATTCTTTGCCTGCCCGAAGTGCTTTGTTTGCATTTGAAACGCTTTCGTAATGATTCTCACAGCCTCTCCAAGGTCTCCTCGTCCGTCAGCTTCCCCCTTCATCGCCTCGACCTCTCTTCCTACCTGCATCCCTCCTGTCCTGACAAAGTACGTTTTGTCACTTTGATAATCCTCGTCATCTCTCCCTGTATCTTCCTTTATCTCCACTTTCAAAGTTTCATTCCTCTTTTTGTTTCTCCTCACGTCGTTATAGTATGTTTTCCGAATAAGTAGTTTTTTTGCGTTTGTGCAAGCATTTCGAAGTTTACAGGGTCAATTTAGAAAATTATATCCTTGCCTGTGGCCCAGTTGGAATTTACACCGTTAAAGTGGGCTGGTTATGGAAGCAAGCTCAGTCAGATTTGACTGCCCGAGTCTCCTAAATCCAAAACCAGTATCGAAACTTCTGGAGTCCTCGCTGACGGCGTCGTGGCAATAAGCGACTAATGACCAGGCATTTCTGGCAAAGATAGGGTTTTCTGATGAGCATGTCGACTTATTTTTTGTCGTCATCCAGTCAGCCATACTCCAACCGCAGATCGGGATGACCCGAGCTTAGCCTCATATTCAACTGATCATCGAACCATCGGCTTTACTCCTCAAACTATGGTCTCATATTTTTATTTCTCTACGAAAGAGGGGCACCCCTACCCCGTCCTACAATCACAACAGAGGGGTTTTAGTGACTTACCCATCTTTTGCATGGTATCAACAAAACAACAGTCCGTTGTAACCCTCCCTTTCTCTCTGCGGCTTTTGCTGATATTATTAGAGCATTACCGACAAAGACCGAGGAGACTGGAATGGCCATTTATGGCTTATTAGCCGTCATCAGCCAGTCATACCCAACCCCAGGTGTTGCGCTATCCGAAGCTCGAACACGCGACCTATTGTTTAGAAGTCTAATGCTCTAACTCACTGCGCCACGGGCCCGTTGTCATGCCAGTTTAGATCAGAAATATGCACATTTGGTGTATAGGCGCTCACCGATCGGTTATGAGCCTCACTCGTCCCGTACTGCCTTGGGGTTCACTCTCGAGCTCTGCCAGCAGTCGCCAGCGGCTAGTAGTATAGGTAGTAGAACATTACCCGGGTGTTGCAACACCCAGCCTTGGGTATGGCTAGCTAATGATGGCTTATAAGACAGAACTGGCCATTCCAGCCTTCCTGGTCTTTGTCGGTAATGCTCTACTGTCTTTACTTCTAGCCGCTGCGCGGCTTCTGGTGGGGCTCGATTATGAGTCCAAAGGCAGAATGGGACGAGTGACGCTCGTAACCGATCGGTGAGCGCCTATCCACCAATTTTGAAATATTGTGTAAACCACTGAAGTTGTCGGCATCAGTTAGTTCTCTCAAACGGTGCCTCCTCCCTCTTCTCCTAGAAATCCGTTTTTAAAATAGTAATATAGTTTCTAAATAAGTTGTGTAAGACTCGTTGGTTGATTAATGTTGCTTGGGAGGTCTAAAATGCACTCCCATTACATCGCAATATTTAAGAACGACCGGAAGGCAGCTCAACCGAACGGCAGCATGCCGCAGTGTAAAAATTTACCTAAGATCCTGTTCCATGTTTGTCAATGCTGGTAACTCACTGGGTATTTTTTTAAAGCCAGCGATTCCACCCTTTACTTGTGTTGCATAATATAAAGCAACAGGAAATTGTCGAGGCATTTATTAATGTCAGTGAATTTAATCGCAAAAGCTTGTTTTCAACTTATACAAGGATCATTATTCACAAAAATATTTTTATCAAAGGGGTTATTTTAAAGTTTCCAAGTGGGGAATTATGCGTTTTGATGCATATTGTAGATCACGCGAAACGAACATAATCTGGTAGCGCATTTTCGTCGTAGAATTATCGTGGTAGAGCGCTTCTATGTCATTGTCACAGGACAGTAAGCAGTACACTCCAGTTAAACATGTCGAGTGCTTAGCAAAACTTATGTTGGAAAAACTTTTTTAAATTTTATTTGAGCCTTTACGGTTTTTCGCACTGAAACCTCAGGCGTTATTTGTAATTTCTGATGCTTCTGGGCTTTTTTTCAAGGTGACGACCTACGATCTTATGGGTGTAATTTGCCATACGGGCGGTGTCACCTTCGGCCACTACTATTGTTATGCCCTCAATCGGTATACGAACTCCTGGTACGAATTTGACGATACCCTCGTGAACCCTGTTGAGGCAGCGGACGTAGCAGCCCTCGCATCCCGAGCATATGTTCTCGTCTACAGGTAACTTCTGCGTTGCTGCCACTTCAAATGTATTGACACATCTAGTACTACTTTAATAGTTGCAGTAGTACGTATTTATAATTATTAGCGGACTACTTCCGGAAATCAGACAAGGCAGGAATAAAAGATTTCACAAGATCACATGTTGACAGGCGGCTCAGTGACTAATAAATTTAAATAGAATTGTCAAATGTCATCTTAAGCTGCTTGGTTGCACCTTACTTCCTCTGGTTTACGTGGAGGAAAAAGCAAATCTTCCAGTGCGGCAAGTTTCGTTTGGTAAAATTTGAGTTTCGATTACTCTTCTCATCGAAGAATAAGCGGGGTTGCGCAAACTTAGTCTAGGATAGCTATTAGCATACGAAACCACTGGAATGCAAGGTAAAATAGATTTCCGCACAAATTTGTAAGCATTTGACCAACAAAATTATTTATAAAAATGCACGCAAAAGGGCTATTTCCTAAGTAGGCTTGACGAATAAAATTTTCAGAATTTTTGTTGCACACAATTAACCGTTTCAATTTTCGTCATCAGGTTTCATGAGACATGTAGCTTGGTTTTTTAACCCAGACTGCAAATCGTCTTTCATTTTGACAGCGGTTTCTCTTGCCTACGGGCTTGAAACATTCTCTTCCATTCCACACTGAACCTTTTTCTGCTTAATCGCGATGAACCCAATTACCGATTGATAACTGAGAATAGTTTATCTACTTTTTTTCGTTCTGATTTAGTGAAGCCGTCTTCCAACTACGCCCGCATGTTTTTAAAGCCCAAATGTTAAGTTCTATAGTGACAGGGTCTGCATCTTTCGTTTGCTCTGTTTAGTATATCTAGTGATCTTTTCGGCGGTGTTTTGTATATTTCTTAAAATCAAAAAGCATCCCCCCTTTCAAGACAGCAGCCGCCTTCTACGCCTATTCCTAAAGTGGTTGATGACTTTTATGAAACTATAATTCAACTTTGGATTTTGATTTTGACTTCCTTTCCTTATCATTCGACAATTTTATCAGTCTTAAGTCCCTTTCAAACTAGTCAGTTTAAATGTGCAGCTGTTAAGTTACCTCTTCATAAAAAAATTAGCCTCCTGTTTTGTGAACGAGGTATGCCCGGTTTTAAGAATGCGTTTCTATCAAGGTAATCATGTAAACTTACTGACTTAGTTAGTCATTTTTAGAAGTTAAAGTGCCTACTGCGTGGTATTTTGTTTCCAGGAAACAGAATGAAAATATTGCGCCGCTGCGGATGCAAGTAGACTCCTTGCTCTCGGAACTTTCGGTAATCCACTTTATCATATTATTCGCATTCGCCTTTTTTATCTTACTTACCCGACATAACTGGAGCACTTAAAGACCCTTACCTCTATGGGAAACATAGGTTGTTTGTCTGCTTCTTAAGTGTGTCTACCGTGCAACTCACAATCCTGTTTCCAGGAGGGACTGAAGACAGTCGAACAAGAAAAAAACTTTCTTTTGCACTTGCTTGGCTAGAATTTTGATGTTTACACGCGTGCTAGCCTCTCTAGCTGTTCGTTCTTTTCCCTGTATTATGGCGGTTCCTTGAGAAGTTGGCCGCTTTTGAGAGCGCCCTTTCGTGAGTACCATCAGTACTTTCGAGCATATAATTCTTTTTGTCTCTAGCTTTCATCTTCGATGGCTAATTCTGTGTGGATCGGACGTCGCTGGATAACTCGTTTCTTTAACTTTTCTGACCCTGGGCCTGTCAACAATGAGGACTTCCTTTGCAACCACGGTTACTTCAAGCCATTGCTGTGGGAACACAGAGATGACTTTGTCTTCGAGATTCCTACGAAGGTTTGGAATCTGTTTATTGAACGGTGAGGATCAATTTATCTATGAAATACCTGCGTGTATGCAAGAGGGAAAAGAGCGAACCAGATAAACCTACTTTAAACTCTGCCTAGTTTTCTTGATGTATAAGAAGTAATTACCTTATTCAATCTTGTTCAGGATCACTATAGCGCCTCTTTCGGAGCTTTTAGAAACAAGCTATCACCGCTGACTGACGACAGCATCTTCCATCCCTACGAACTTGAAACAGCCCTACCCTATTGCCTGATCTCGCACTTCATAATGCCTTCCATGATTATGTCTAGAACTGAATTGACTACGAGTGGTAGTCGTAGTAGCAGTAGTAGTACTTGTTGTTGTTGTAATAATAATAATAGTAGTAGAAGTAGTAGTAGTAGTAGTAGTAGTAGTAGTAGTAGTAGTAGTAGTAGTAGTAGTAGTAGTAGTAGTAGTAGTAGTAGTAGTAGTAGTAGTAGTAGTAGTAGTAATGAAAAACTGTGACTACCAGTGTGAAGCCTTAAGTCTTAACTCTTTGTGGTTTCCATAACTAGATTCGGTGGAGGACCGATGGTACGGACGCTGGAAGTATGTGCCACTTGCAAGTCCACACTTCGCGCTCTCGATGAACGCAGGCAGTACGAGAGGGCTGAATTTCTGCGGGTAATACTACCACTGTCATATCTTAATGCTTGGAGTAGCTGTAAAAGTATAAGAATTTAGTTGATTAATTTCTTTGTACGTCTTTTGCCCTTCGTTTAACGCCTGTCTACTGCTGACAGCGAAAAACCGTTACCCGCCATTTTCGCCTTTTCTCTTTTTTTCCATACCCGTGCTGTACTGCGGTCTGTAGGACGATCAGCTTGTACCCTGTGGGAGATAATACGTCTATCTGAGCATTTGTTGATTCCGTTTCTTCGTCGTTCTAGCTATCATACTTGTCCACTCAGCTAGTTCCTGCTTTAATTCAGCCGGCTCGATTGCATGACTGCTACCCTATCATAGAAACGTACTTTTGAACCTTTAGTCTTCTAGTATTTGTGAGACGTGCGGGACTTATGGCTAACTTCGTGAAAACACACTTTTGTCGATGCTACCACAACACGCTCTTGTTTGTCGTCATGCTTTCTTCATTTTTTTCCAGATTTTTATTCACTGTCGCAGCAATTGGCAGTTTGATCATCGCGAACGATGATGTCCACCGTGTGCTCCACATCATCATGTGCGCAGGAACTTTGACTTGCGCATGAGTTAGTTTATAATTATAGCAGACTTGCGCAGCACCTGCTGCATTCCTCCTCCCCGGACCCACCCGAGGTCGGTGTCGTATGAGAAACGGGGGCTGGATCGGGCGCAGTGTCTGACAAAGCTAAACAGTCCGCCTATGCGTTTCACACGCGACCAGTCTGCGCACGATGGTCGGCTTGGATCCCATTCGATTGAGAATACCATTGAGGCCACATTAAGAAGGAGGCATTGCAGTCTGACTCTCTATTCTAAGTGGAGGACCGAGTTATGTCGTCAGTTGACAGCCTTCTAAGTCACGGCTTTTAGTTCGCAGATGTTGGAGAGTTTGCCGAGCTCCGCGTACGGAAAGAGTAAGTAGAGCTGTCACGTCATATCATAAATTACCCCCACTGAGGTACTGGAGTGGCTTTAGCTTGATCTATGATGTCAGAATACGGATGTTCGGTTTTCCCTTGGAACTCTCGCAGGTGGTCACCTAGCCGCAAACGCTTACATTCGAACCGTCTTAACAGCTTAAGACTGGGAGAGGGGGTCGGTTATAGCTGACCGTAAACAGCAGCCAAGCTAAAAATGGTCATTTTAATCCTCGGAAAAGCTCCTCATGTCTCGCTGATCGTCCGAATTTACGCTCTCCCACCTAATGTATTTTCGTTGTTCTATCGTTTATTTTCTAATGATTCTAATTATGCCCTTCTACTCTCAGTATCGTCGATGGTGTAAAATGTTACACTTCCAGGTTTAATACTACAAACTCAAAGCTGTATTTTCCTCGTCGTAAGGAAGTCAAAGGGTGACAACGATGCATATCGGCATAGCAGCTATGCATTCATTTTAGAGGCAAGGTCTGGCTTGGAGCAGGTTATCAAAAATTATGGAAATTCTCTCGCAATTGTATACATTCGAGAATTGTTATTTGCTGTTCAACTGTACCCTACCCTTATCTGCATTGCGTTTTCGTTCCTCTAGCTTCGGAAACTTCCAATCACATCCCAGTGTGTTATCAGTGCAAAATGGTTCAGTTCCTGGGTCAACTTTGTTGAAGGTCATCAAATAAGTGAGTGCCTCCCGTTTTTTCCCCAACGCAACCCTTGCCTCACTTTAGGTTCTCAGTACTTGAATTCTCGAGCAGGTCTCATCCTCTTATTTATTATCATTGTGTGTTGCGCCCTCTCCCGCCTCCCATCTTTTGACTTGATCATGACACCGCACCCAGAGGGGGAGTGGGAGGGTGCGATAGGTGCATCGCAAGTCTGCTAACCCTATAATCTAATTTACGCGCTATTCACCATGCCTACGCTACTTTTCTCTGGGCCACGTGGTTGACCTCGTCGAAATCGACGGTCGAACCATCAACGTTAGCGCTCGGTGAGTGTTCATAAACGAATGTAAGTCCTCCTTTATGTTTTCAGCTGCACCCACCGTGTGGGTCGGGGGCGGTGACCTCGTCATTTGCTGCTATCGAATTATAGGTAGGACCGTTTCCGTCGGTCGGCAGGACGCAATCACCGAAGGTGAATAGTTTAAACCCATCTCGATTATGTGTGGCAGGTCCGAATGGGCGTGGGAGTCGCCAGGGCCGTGCATACGCCCACGTTTCGTGATGATGTGCCGAGCGTTCCACGCGCGGCACTCCACGTTAGAGTCGCAAACACCTCAGCAGTTGGTGAGGCGTTGTCCTCCCTTGGATGGGTTGGTTCCGTGAGTTGAAGCCACATCGCTTCGCATATTTTGACGTTGTAAGCAATATTCCTTAATTTAGTTGGTTAGATTGTCCTTAGTGCCGTTTTTTCCATAGATGCGTAGGTGTTACACTAGACCCGTGTAAATGATAAGCATACTTTTACGGAGCGGATGCGGTGAGAGTTCGAATCTTGGCGTCATTGTCCTTTGCTATGCCAATCCTGTGTTATTGACACTTTACGCGTAAACTTTTAGCTTTGAAGGTAGTGGTTCAATTTTTAACAGCCCACCTCGCTTGTTGACCATGCGCGAGCGTTTCTCGAGAGTTCTGCTTAATCAGAAAGCATTCGACTGAAACCTTCAGGGCATCCATATACCGTTGCATCTTTTTCGTATGTTGGTTAGGATTCCTGTATGTCAATCCCTCGCAGAAAGCATTCCGAGCGATTCGCAGACTTTTTTTTACTAACCCTTTCTGTTTTTTTTTCAACTTCTCCTCCGTGCTCTGGTAGGTCTACTGTCTGAAAGCAGTGTATTTTTCGGGCAAACTGCCAGGGCCTCTAAAGACCCTACCATGCTCTCATTGATACCGACAATTTGCTTGTCGCATCAAACCAAATCAACCATTTTTTTACTACATGGCGTCTTACTGTGATGTTTTAAAAGTCACATCTAATCGATTTGCATACTTTTTGTACTTGCCGAGTTAATGTATCTGTTGTATCTGAAAGGATGTGTTGATTTCCCACAGTTCGATTGAACTGCAGCTCTCGTACTTATTTTAGATCCTCCTGGTCCTATTACCAACTTGGATGTCCTGGATCCTGTACCTTCGTCGGACTCAAAACATCCCCTTACCTACCAATTTCGCCGAGGCTCTGCCTGGGAACCCATTTCTACAGGATGTTGGGAGCTCTTGTTTAAGAGCTATGGTGGTGGACCGACCTACGTATTACCTGTGATATCTTCGTCTCCGTCGACTGCAACCCTGGATGATGAAAATGCGTCAGACAAAGAAGTTGACGACTTGGACGATGATGATGAAGAAGAAGAAGAAGAAGATGATAAAAAAGACGATAAGGAGGAGGATGTTGTGCGACAAGTGACCTCGTGTAGTCAATCTTCTGACCTGCATGCAGCAACATCGAAAATATCGGTGAAGGCGGATGAGAGAGAGGATGCAGATGCTGATGCTAGGGAAGTTTGGCATCGTTCTTTTCTAGGAGAGCAGGGCGTTTTCTTGCCTGGAGCAAACCAGTCAAGCACTGAGCAGCCCGAACCCATGGACGTCGGTACATCTCCATCCCTGTCTAATGACGAGGAGGACGTGGAGGACAGCCAGTTCTCTAGTTTACTTTTCTCCAAAGATGAACCAACTGCCGAAGCCACCGCCACCAGCCCTCTCTTATCTTCTTCATCCGGATACTCGTCGGTGAGAATCGCGCATCTTGTTAAAATACAAATAGTGTCCTTCATTTGCTCTTTTAAATGCACGCGGTGGCGAGACAAGAGATTTGTATGCCCATATTTTCATAGGCTAACATTTTCGGCTAGAACAGCTCTCAAACCCTAGCGTCACAGAGGGCAAAATTAGTCTCTTTTGATTGTTGATTTCGGCAAACTGTGCAGCTTGCCACTTTCCCACAAAAGGGGTATTCAATTTGTTCGATTGAATAGCGGATCCAGTTAGTTAAATTAAGTTTATATGTCTGACTTCCTGCATTAAGGTAGAAAAGTATCTGCATGGGGATGCAAGGGGAAGGTTGTGACTTATTTTGAAAAGCCCGCCTACTGGGGTTTGCTCAATTGAAAGTCCTCTTTAATAATAAAAAAAGACCGCACTGACAGTCTTTTATGCGGATTTAAAGTGCGTTTGAACGTTTCGCATAAGACAAAAAGCTCACTGCAATCTGGTATTTGGGATCCACTGGTTGCTCCTATTATGCACTCGCGACAAAATACTCTTCCATAAAAAATACAAACCTACTTAAACGTTCTCGGTGAAACATAAGTTGTGGCTGCTTAAATATCACATTCCCTATGCCGCTCAGAGCCGGCGAATAGTTTCCGACTTAAACTTCAACCATGAGTGCTCACATCGCGGATTTTGTAGAACCTGTTGTTGGTGTTCTTGACCTGAAAGTTTCTCCTCTTGATGACATTGGTCCTCGGCCATTCCATCCAGGACTCGGGGGCCATAGTCTTCTGGTCATTCAAAAAACCGGTCATGCCGTATCTCTGGCCATCGGCTGCGTGGTATGCCATGACAGAGAGGTGGCCTCCTGTAGCTCCTATATTCTTAGGTACACCTTCTGCACTCCTCAAACACACCAGATCGGGGTTTCGTGATTGTACTGGTCGACGTCAAGGTGACCTCATTGGGTAACAGACAAATCTTTTTCTGCATTGTTCATCCGCCCTCGACTACTACTAACCGCTGTGTGGCTGTTGGTGAGTAAGCCCCATGGCATAACGGGACGAGTGACTTCCGTTAGCGATCGGTGAGCGTTCGTTAACGAAATCTCACCATGTCGTAGTACGGGTCTGAGTCAAAATCGCTTTCCCCCCCCCCCCCCCCTCAACAGTAGACGGCAATAGGAACGCCCTCCCCTTGTATTGAAGGTACTCGTGCGCGAAATTCCAGGAAGTGTAAATATTCCCCTGCCGTAACCCCAAAACTTACCCAAACCTTAACTGTAACCCTACTTTCTCGGGAATTAAGCATGTTGAGTCTAAGTATTGAGTGTGATCAGAGTGCCACAACAAGGACGGTCCAGTCCAGTTTTGGAGGAGAAGGAGAAGTACATCAGTAGGAGACGTGTAAAAGCTCAGTAGTAGTGGTTAGGGCCCCAACGTGTCTTCGTCTCTAGGCCTGCGCGCGCGTCTTCCCACTGGAGTGATGCGAGCAAGAATGGATAAACGTGATGTACTAATCCCACTGTCAGTTTGGTGAGTTGATTGGATGATTGTGGTGGAGTTTGTGGGCACCTGTGATTAGCTATCCTCGAGGTTGCATGTTGCGAGAGCTCGGAACCGTGATCACATTATTCCTAGCATGGCGTAGATGCCGGAGGTAGAAACCGTCTACGCGCCTGGGGCGCTACAAGCGCAAGGGCGTATCATTTTGCCTTGGCCAGCTGGCAGCCATACGCAGTACGTGACCCATCTCATGAAGGGGGCCGAAATTTATGAGGGATTGCTAACCACTCGAAAACCGGTACCAATAAATGGACCACAGCTTTGAATTAATAATGAACTCTTTTAGCTGAATTGAAAACAGAAATATTAAACTTGATCTTACGTGGTTTAGAAATACCAACTGTTTTAGAAAAGTTGAATATTTCGAAAGCGTCAAAAATAGTTGTCACTCAGTAAACTTAATTTTCAGATGCACAGAAAGCTTTTCCATGCAAAAATACGAGTAGTTTAATCAACGCAAATAGAATAACGTTTGAAAATAGTCCTTTAGTAAAGTTTGCACTTCAATATCCGTCACGAATAAGTGTACTATAAAATCTAGCTGTTAGCAAACAAACAGCCTACAGTTTGCGTATAGACACCAATATGGTTGCCTGAAAATTGTTGTATTTATCCTGTCTCTACCTTATTTGAGATCTGTTTGGCTAAGGCAAATAGGTTTTCGCTTAATTTCGCCGACAGGGACGTCACAGTAATTAAATTTCATGTGGTCACTTGTTGACAGGGTGGTCAATGCCTAATACCTTCAAACAGAATTGTCAGGTAAAATCGTAATCATACAATTTTGCGTGTATTAAAAGAAATTTCTTTCGTCAAATTTCTTCAAGCTTATTTCTGGTGCTGGAATACGATGTGTTCCAGTTCATCCTTGAAATAGCGGTGCATACTTCCACAATTTTCAGTGTTTTCGATCGATTCCTCATAAATGTAGATTACGTTCTGTGTTTATTAAAACCTTTAAAATAGGATATTTCTTAAAAGCATTTGCCAAATTAATGAGCTCTGGGACATTCTTTTTAATGCGGATGGTTTTTTTGGTCGCCGAGAAAATTAAATGTGCATAACAAAATTCGCCGATGAATATGGCTTAGATCGATTTTAAAAAGAAATTTTCAATTAAGTTATTTCTTTAAAAAGTGCTTCACTTAGGTATTTCGCTTACGCATATCTGCGTACTTTACCTTTTTCCAATTGGGACGTTCGATCGATTTTTTTTAACTTCCTTGAAAGTTAGGGGTAACTTGACCCCTCGGTGGGAGCCTGGTAGCTCAGTTGGCTAGAGCGTTGGCTGTTCTAAAGCCTTCCTCTTGCTTGCGTGGTTTCAAATCCCACCGAGGCTGCCGAGTTTTTCACAAGTAAATCAAATGGATAATTTTTCTGCTGCAAGTAAAGAACTCACTCTTCTCTTTATGTTGGAGTTTTTTCGCTTTATTTTTATACTTTAAGAACTTGTTCTAAGATTAAATGCGCAACATAATGGCCGTATAAATGCTAAAATATGACAAAAACTGCTTATCCTACCCGTTCCGCTTCTAAATTACGCATTAGCGTAAATTATATTCTACAAAAATATCTTGCTGCAGGCTTCAAAATTAAGCGTGTTTTTTTGTAGAGGACAGTTTCGCAGTAAGATATTAGAATATTCGCAAAGGGCAGAAAATTCCAGGGCATGAAATTGCACAGATTTGCAAAGCTTAATTTTTTAAATCGGTTTAACTGGTTTTTTAACAATAAGCTGCTTGCTTACACCTTACGTCATCTAATTTTCATAGAGCAAACAATCAATTTTAAAGTGCGATAAGTTACGTTCGGTAAAACTCGAGTTTATCTTGCGCTCTGCTGAGGCAAAAACATGCGTTGATTCGCAACTTTATTCAAGGATAGCGTTTAGCATAAAAAACCGCTAGATTACGAGGCAGCGTAGATTTTCGCTCAAATTTTCCAGCATATTTGGAATGCAAAAAGGTCATTTTCCGGAATAGTTTATATGAGTAAATAAAATGTGCAGCATTTTAGTTGCCCACAATTAATCGTTTAAATTTCCGTCATCACGTTTTATGAGATAAATTCAGGTGCTACAAAAGTTCCCTATCCTGTTCTGTCTAATGTCCTTTTATAGATAAAGGCTTTTTCGGATTAGTGCCCAGACGCTCTGAACTGAAATCGCAACTGAATAGCTTGCGCCTTTTTGGTTTTTAGACCTGGGTGACCGCTTGTTTCGTAGCGGGCCTCGAACAAAGATTGTTATCCTGCCCGCGCGCCATCTGTGGTCGCGCTGGAATACCAGCAGTTAGGCTAGCAGGCAGGCCACGTTTTACCGGGGTTCCCACCATACCTGAGCACACAAACTGAGTAGAAGGTAGAAAATATCAGCTGTCCTTCAACACGGAAGACAATATCGTTACTTAGTTCGAACCACCGAGAACATGCTTAGATTGGGCTATGGAGGAGTTGCGTATCGCTGTTTCCACCACAGGCTGGATAGGTGAGCATATCTCATCCCATGCATGGGTAGATTTTGGCTTGTCAGCAGGAATATTCCTTACTTTACAGGGAAACAGTAAGGGAAACTGTGTTAAAGGAAATACGGCAATACTGTGCCTCCCCTCTGAATAAACTGCCTTCATATAAAATCGTTCCCTCCCTCCCGGTTGTTATCTAATAAGCGAGTGGTTGACTAGATGGCAGAGTTCGGCAACTCGAACCACCTTATTTTTCAAGGCTTACCGACGTCACCTCGCTAGCGTGTGGAAAAATGTCTAGAAGAGTGGCTTCTTGTCACCGCTGCGCGAAAGAGGCCGATGCGATGCCACCGTCCTAGGGGAAGGGGATTAAATCCTCGTTATTACAGCACTTTATGCTCTTTTACGTTAGCTTCTTGGTTTTTGCAGTGTCAGACACACTGTTCAATTAATCAAGCTGACTGTTCTATACTGGTTGGAACATGTCGACCTCTGGTTACCCTACCGGTTGGCTATGAGGATACTTCCTATGGTTCCGCTCCGCCTCCCCCCTCCCTCTTTAGTTATGCGATGAACGCATTTCCTCGGCCAGAAGTGTATGCCCGTTTGTAAACGCGTGGTTCTTCGACAAATTAGTCACCTTCCGTAAAATTTTGTTGTCCCCCCTGCTGGCATTGTTTTTTAGACTTGAGTGAGGCGCACCGCAGGTTGGTTTTTGATAGTAACTAACACTGTCCGGCTGACTGCATCTCGAGTTCAAGGCATTGGAACTCACTGTTAGGTCGTGTTTGAGCCTGTTTGTCTTCGTTTTTCCTTCAGGATAGCGTAATGATCGAAATGCTTTCAAAAACTCGCGGCCTTCGGTCAGTCAACGATAAACATTTTTTCTGCTGTTTTTTAGGGTTTACATGTGTCACTTGGCGATTTCTGCGAAATCCGAGCCTGTGTGTGACGCGCGTTTAGAGGCAGTCTCACGTCACGCCAATCACCTCATCCAGTCTCATTACATGTTAGTCGAAAGACTAGAATAGACCACTGGCTAATGGTGATCGGAAGAATGAGGTCCATGCCGAAATACTTTTCCTCGTTGAAACTGTTACGAGACGCTGACAGTTGGGTTCTTGGTGTGTTCACAACAAACGGGACAACACGGTACTGCTTTGAATCTAGGGTCCGGCGGCAACGCTTCTCATCATGGCCTTTCAGGCACTTCTCAAGGATCAGGCGCTCTTCGCCAAACAGTTGAGTTGGATGTGTCTATGTGGAGGGGGGAGGGGTGTTCTGTACTGCCGTCTGAAGTGCATTGTTCTGGACATCGATCTACAAATGACCACTATGTGGATATGCCTCAGGAAGGGGATTTAAGTCTCCTCACTAAGCTTCCGTACCAGAGCAGTCTAACTTCATTTGGGCCAGTGCCATGGACACGCTATTTGCACCAGTAGGTTGGAGGTGGGTCTGAAACAGCTATTAGAATTATCACGAAGCTGTTTCCTTGTTTTCCACCCTCGGTCAACTTAATTGCCCTAACTATGTTGTATCCAGTCTAACATGCGTTGCACAATTTTGTCCATTTGTCTCCCGCCCGCCAAGACTTTTGAGACACTACCGTCCAACAGACTGCCGTCGGAAACGTCATACAGGACATCTCCCCCAAACCCAGGCCTAGCTCCTGTTTCCCTGGCCGCCGCTTCTGCCCATGCTCGTGAATTAAATCCGGCCTTGCCCTCGTTAAAACCAACCCTGCCGGAGATAAACCGCCTACCTCTGGGAGATCACAAAGTCCCTCTACTTAGCAACAGAGACGCGCCCGCGGAGGCGAAAATCATGATGCTCCCGAATGCCAGTGGTGATTGCGATAACCTTCGCGGGTCAAAACCGCTGGACAGTGTTATAGTCCTTCCTCCACCCTTCTGCGCCCAGGAGCGCACTTTTACGCCACAGCCGGCCAATGGCTACTCAACGGTTGCCAGATTCGTCAACAGCCGTCTCTCAGATAGTATTTAAAGCCCATTTTGGGGTCCCTTCCCTCTCCCACACTCATCCTCTATGTGCTTGGCAGGAAAGGTTACTTCTCTTCTGGCAACGCACCAAGTCCCGAGCTGTGTTTCTGCCATCTCCGTCTGACCTCGACATTGTCTGCCGCTTAATTTCACTATATAATTTATTTGAGTTGCTATTTTGTTTCCTACAGATGCCTTTGTGTCACTTTTAATGTTGAATGCGTTACAGGATTTCCTTTCTCTCCGTCCATTACTGGTTCTGGTGGTGGGTGGCTATATTGTTCACAGGAGCCTGTCTAACAAACACTGGTATAAACGGACACTTCCAACATGCATATGGGGTTTAGAAGAATGCCGGGACGTTTTGCTTCTGGGTAGCGAAATTGATTTGTGTGCGTCTATCCCAATGTCAATTGATATCCGATGGAGCCCGGCAGTTACTAATTAATTTGGAGGCGCTGGTGGAACTAGTCCGATTATGTTACCGGCTGGATGGTCTGTGAGATGTGTTTGTGGTCTTAGTTCTTGGTCGGACAGGGAGTGGCTGGTGAGTGGGGTCTATTAATTTTCCCAATTCTGCCCTTCCGAGGTTCGGAAATAACCGCTGTACTTCGTGATACTTCAATAGTAACTATTATGATGTTGGTTGAATTTCACTTGCAGTTTCCATTTGGTCTTTCCGGCTATGCGACCACTTGGCCAAAGGTAATAGGGCTCCATCGGGGTTAGGTTTTTTCCGTGCGGCCGTCAGGTTGGGAGACTGAAGATCACTGTGTGCGTGAACACTTTTGACATTTGTCTGTACACTGACACCCCTCGATAAGGACACGCTGTCCGTTGGCCTAGCCGCTGGCTACCCGCGTGTCCAGACGTAGCACATAGTGGAACGGCCGTCGGCGAAGGTTAGCTGCGAAATAAGCAGGCCCTCGGGTTTAGCTATTAAGGGCGTTCTGAGGTCTTGCATGCCGAATATCTTACCCAAAGTTGAACGGTACAGCGTAGATGTATGTCGCACGTCCGGATCTCCGATTCAGGTGATCAAAAAACGATCACGGGATCACCTTACCCTACGCCACAGTAGCCTACACGACTCTTCTAGCAGGCATGATAGCCATTGCCCTCTCCCATCAAGCCAACTATATACTATCGCGGGAACTATTCAATGAACAGCTAGCTTAAATGCGAATGGAGGATTACTGTCACGACGAGAACAGGTACAAAGTGATCTTGTACTCTGGCTACATACGTATTCCTTTGTCCTAACTCGGACATTAACCCCAGCTCAAACCTTTACCAAACCCTAAAAATATCTTAATTTGAACCCTAATCTTCTAGGAATTTAGTGCAAGGCCACCTTATTACGGCGCGTTTCTGTTCCCGTATCTTATCGGGAAATTTTATGTTTCTTTTCCTTTTTCTATGGAAAAATATCCCGAGACTCGTAAAATATTTGGGCTTCACGCAAGGAAGCTGGTGTATCTCATAAAACGATTCAGAGGAATTTACCAAGTTTAGTCAAAATGTGGAAGTCTGTCAGATAAGGCGACTTGGAAACCCTCCACGCTAACACAGGTAACCTTGCTCACATTTTCAGGGAAGGTAAATATTATCGAGTCATAGCAGTAACCCTTATCTCTCTGAAAACTGTTGAAAGGCTCCGGAATAGGGGGGTTACTTAGACAGTATTTTTCTTGTCTCCGTTCAGCAGCCCGAGTTTTCGGGGCTAGCACACACCGAGTAATGCGAAGCACTCTGAATAGATCCTGGCTAAGTCTGCGTTGAATAAAGTTGTTGACAACGTCAACGCTCATCCAGACGACAAGGGAGAATAAGAATTCGAAGAACGTGTAACACGAGCGTACGCGAATCGCATCTATAGTAATAAAAGGACTGTACAAAGGTAAGGGATGACCTATCTGAATGGGTGACGCTGGCATGTCTGCTGCAAAACCAGTGGGGAGTACGGTGCTGTGGGTGACTACAGTTTATTTATTCAAATAACACATTGGATCTCGTGGTACGTTACACCCGTTCATCCACCACCATCAGCTGCTGACCGCATGATCAGTTAGATCGACTACATTCTGGCTAGTTCAAAACTCTGCAGCTGAGTTTACCATATCAGATGGATAATTGGTACTGTATCTGGTAATGCCATGGTCCGGACCATGTTCTCCTTTGCACTCGCCTGAAATATCGCCTCTCCTCAGTGCCCAAATTGCCACGTGCAGGATGCCTGGATATCGTAAAACAATCCAACACAGCCAAGACTCTGGGCATAGAAATCCGGTCTCGTCTTAGGGCAGGAGTCATATGTGCAGGTACTATCTAATAGTAGTCCTTGAAGTCAACAGTATATGAGGCAGTTGACAAAAATTCCTTAGTTCTTCCAGTGGTACACCAGTGACTGGATCAGTGTGAGAACGTCGCGGCTGTCGGCCCAGATTGCTTGGGCCAGGTTCCGTAACGATTTTCCCTTACGCCAGCTCCGAAAAAAAACTGCAAACTCGGCTGTCGATGGCCGGACGCAATATTGGGTTGGAACAGCGACTTTTATGAAACAGGCCTCAAACATTGGTGACACTCAATATCTCTGTCAAATTGTTCGTCGAGTTAGTAGCAACCCCTCGACGCGTAGTGATTCCGTACGCGATTGGAATAGGAGGCTTATTGCTGACAACTTTACGAAGGTCGATCGATGGCGTCAGCACTTTCTCAACTTCAATGAGCAACCCACCACGTTCTGGCACTCCTCTACGGTCTCTGTAATACCGTGTGATCCCCTTGTCAGCGAGATGTCGCCGATGCGGTACAGGGACTGCAAAACAACAAAGGTGCCGGAGGACGGCATCCCACGACGTCCGCGAGTCTTCTATTGGCACTCTGCTTCCTTGGCTCCATGGGTTGATTGAGCAAGCGCGGGGGGTATGAGGTCGCTCGTGGTGACTGGGACTCAAGCATATTTTTGCCTGTCGTCAAGATGGGTGATACTCAACCTGCGAGAACTACCTTCGGTTAAACCTAATGGAAGTTGCCGCAAAGGTCTTCTCCGTTTATGGCCCTTTTAGTCCTCCATTGACAGACTTGCTCTTCTGTCCATCCCCTTTCTTCAGAGCTGAACCCCCAAAAGTAGCTACTGCTTATACAAACCTCTTGAGTGAGATATGGAGCGCCACCAGGTAAGGCAGTTAATATTCTTAATATTTGCTCAAAGACCAAGAGTTGCCGTTCCGAATTCTGTTTTAAACGCAATAAGGGCTGTATATCCAATCTTTAGAGGATTTGCCCAACATGACTCGCCTGAGTTTATTCGTGCTTTTCTGACGGATCTACACGAGGAACTGAAAGTTACTGATGGGGAAGATTTATCCATAGACGATGCCAAACACCAGTTTATTCATGGTCAGTCATTCTTTTTATCTTTCAACGTCCGTAGTAATGGTTTTTTAACTCTGTTCTACCACAAGTTCTTTTTTTCAAATTCTGCTACCTACTCATTTAGTTGTGCACTTTACTTTTTTAAGAAAATTTAGGACAAAAATCGGAGATAATGTCACAACAGCTAAGGATCTGCGTTCTGCGTGTATCAACTTGAATAGCTTTTGGGGGTAAAGTTTTCTTCGTCTGGTATTTAATATACCTTTCACGTCATCGTTTTCCGTTTTCATCGGTTCCATAACTCTGGATCTTCAGTCGAATCAACTTCGTAGTTGAAGGCAGTTGTGTCTAGTGTTCCACCGAAATTCAGTACAACTATAATTCTTCTCTACTAGAATCCCAGGTTTTTTCCTGATCTATCCAAACTTCTGTGAAATTTTCGATGCCATATTTGGTTTTCTGTGAGCTGGACGCTTTTCTTATATTTTTCTGTACTTTATACAGCTGTGATCGTGCCTTATATAACCGGTCTCTTCGATATCGCCAATTGTATTTATTTACGCTTGACGATCTGCGATAGTGGATCCGGAGGATCCGACCCATTGTTTCATTCAGCGACAGACAGCGAACAGTGAGGGCCCAAGAACCAGTTCAATATTTTAGGGAGCTGTGTGGAGCCGATTTTGATTTGGTCTCGTAATTTTCACCTCCAGGTGGGCTACATCGCCGGATCGAGGGCAGCCAACTTAGCTCATGTGTCGGACAATGAGAACCGTACCCAAACCACCTCAGTCGTCTTTCTGGGATGGTCTGAGGTATCCTCGGGACGTTTTCGTAGCATGTGCGAACTGGCACCTTTGAAATGAAGTTGGTAACCTTCGCTCAAGGTATGCTTCTCACGCAAAGGTAGTTGAAAGCTTCTAGTGTTCGCTTATCTTCCACATGCACACACAACTCACCGTTCTGGCACTCCTCTACGGTCTCTGTAATACCGTGTGATCCCCCTGTCAGCGAGATGTCGCTGATGCGGTACAGAGGCTGCACAACAACAAGGCGCCGAGTGATGGCATCCCACGGATGTCCACGCGTCTTTTATTGGCACTCTGCTTCCTTGGCTCCATGGGTTGATTGAGCAAGCGCGGGGGGATGAGGGCGCTCGTGGTCACTGGGACTCAAGCATCTTTTTGCCTGTCGTCAAGATGGGGGATACTCAACCTGCGAGAACCACCTTCGGTTAAACCTAATGGAGGTTGCCGCAACGGTCTTCTCCGTCATTATTCTCAGGCGATTTTCAGTGTTTGTTTGAATTGAGAATGAGACGCAAAAAGTCGTGTCCAGAATTGGGCGTGACTGTGGTGACCAGATATTCACAGTGTGATGTTTTCCTGCATTCCGACATGGTTATGAGCAACCTACGGCCCTCTGCATTGTTGACTTAACCGGACCGTTTGATTCCGTTTACCATGGGTCCCCATGGTGTGTAAATGAATTAGGTGGTATGTTGGCAAAAACAATCGCCGTAACCGGGTACCACAATCCCCCCACCACAGCTATAGTTTGGGTTTATAGCAAGCTCTCTCAGCCGCTTGATATTCTATCTGATGTTTGGTAAGGTTGTATCCTGTTGTCAATTCTCTTCAAGAACGCCACTGACTTGATTCTTAGAATGTTCCTCGAATTTGAATCCATGCTGACTTATCTCCACTACGCTGACGATATCGGTATGCTAGAGTCTGTGGTGGCATGGGTGAAGGGAATCATTGAATCAATCATTTTGTTCATGAATGATGGGATGACAAAAGTTTTTTTTCCAGTTTTCGCCTGACCAAGCGAATGCAGCCCTCAATAGTAATAGCATTAAAATTGAAATAAGTGCATTCAACTTCTTCGGAGCGACGTTTGGCTGAATAGACAGAAAACGGACGACAGCATCTTCCCAAATTGATGCTGGTTACAGGGTTTTCCATTCCTTGGAAAATGCCTATGGACCTGACGTGGCATCCACACCAAGACAAAGCTCCGCGTGTGTCGTGTATCTGTCCATTCGGTTTTCTTATATTGTTGTGTATATTGGGTTGTGTGCGTGGAAGCTGAGCTAAATCCGGCGGCGTTTGATGAGCGTGGCCAAAGGGCAGTGATTTGATTGAAATACGCCGATTTCATTTCAGATAATATAGTCTGAATCCGTTGGGACAACACTCTTAGGGTATCTCAGGCCACTCAATGAGCTCAGTGAACTGCCCTCGATCCCACGCCATTGCCTGCAAGGACGCGTTGAAGAGGAGAACAACTGAAAACCTGGTTTGACATAGTCTGCTGAGACATAGAAGTGGTTATCTAACCTTCTGCATTCAGCCACCGTCGTTGGTTGCCAGAATGAACCAGGCTCCCCGGATGCGCTCTCGCAGATCACAAGGCGTGGGGAGCGAAAATTAGCGACCTCCTGGAGGTCGAGTAGATTAAGCATCATTACAAAATGCAAATACAAGTAGTTTTCCAGTTATATCCTCGCGAACCTGCAAATACAAGTAGTTTTCCAGTTATATCCTGGCGAACCTGCTAATATGTTTTGTCTCATTAGAAAATATGTATCATGCACATCGTCAATGACAGTCAATGACAGTCATTATATCCTCGCGAACCTGCAAATACAAGTAGTTTTCCAGTTATATCCTGGCGAACCTGCTAATATGTTTTGTCTCATTAGAAAATATGCATCATGCACATCGTCAATGACAGTCCTTAATCTAACCGGTGATTAGAACCCCGTTAATAGCACTAAGGCCTGCAATTGACCTGATACCGTGCCTTTAAATTTCTCCTTCGTTGATTCTTTCTGAGAAATCAGTTCATTTTCTAACAATCGTTTCCGGGAATCACACGGTTCATTGTGCCTTGGGGCACACTCTAGAACCCCGCCAGCAGCCGCAGAGCGGCCAGTGATAAAGGCAGAGTAGCGTTTCCGACAAATACAAGGGAGAATGGGTGGAATGGGTGCTACCAGTTGGGGTGTAGCGTGTAACAGCTAACAAACACCAACTTCAATAAAAATGGATACATGCGAGCTTGGAAACTATGTAAAAATTTGAATAAGTGTAAAAATTTGTGTATGAATAAAAATATGACCACATGTGTACGCAGGGGATCGTCTAATGCAGCTTATAGTATGCGGCTCTTGATCTATGTCCTCGAATACTATCCGATTTCTATTATTTATGTTTTCAGTTCTCGGCTATGCTTTCACAGGTCCCCGGTGTCTCCCCACTAAAATTAAGTTCTTTTATCCATCTCTGGGTCCTCATATAGTGAATCCTAAAGATATAAACATATTTAAGGGATGATCATTAATTATATATGGACGAGCGTGCAGGCTTCCGCGATGTAGTTACTCCCTTGAAAATGCATCCTCTATCAGCGTTCATACACGAATATCAGTTTCAGTTTGTTATAACTTTCTGCTTTCCATTCATGTGGCAGCTATAGTATGCCTTTAAACTTGCCCTCTAAAGGTGCCACGTGTATGAAGCGCCGGGCTAGATCAAGTCAAGGCAGGCGTTATTCGAGTTGCCTTCCCATAAAAACTGCCGAACATGGGGGCGTAGTGCCTTGCCAGCCACCTGCAGCCTTTGTGGCTGCGCCCGATCCCACTGCCGGTCTTCTAGACTGTGTCTTAACGCTGGTCACAGGCGGAGGCGAGAAGAGAAATAGTGCAGTAGCTGCAGTGTAAGTCTAATATAACTTAAAACGAATCCACGCGCAAATCACCGTCCCTGCACCACCACGCTGTGGACCACACGATGGACCTCATCGGAATCGGCGGTATGCCTTGAAACTCTGATTCTGACCTAAATTGTTCCAAATATCCGAGTTTTTACCTATTCTCCTTGCCTTAAATGCACAAGGTTTTATGGTGACATGTTCTGCAGTCTCCGCTTTGGGTAACACAATTGGGAGAAATAGTTTTCTAACGCTAGTAACCTTGCCAAGGAATGTGCTCTGGTTCCTTCTCAGATCTGTCCCTGGTTCTATGACTACCCATCCCCTGAGGTCTCTGCTTTTGAACTTTATTTGTGAAATATACTCCTCAGGGTGGCTTTTTGACGTTGCTCTCATCTGCTCTGTTCTTGAACTTCAAATGGTAAACTTCGCTTCCAACTAACCTTGAGCTGTTCCGGTTGCAGTCTACGGGATGCGAGCCTGTCCCTGAACTGCCAACTCAGTACGTTTTAGCGAACTGTCCTTCCTGTCACCATTTAACGTGACTTCTTAAACAGCATATCTCTGACGACCAGGGCCGTGTGAATGCAACCGCAGAAATGAAATGTCCCATGAGACTTGCGAGGTCTCTGCGTATCGACGATTTTCTCGGTATACGCAGAACAAATGGCTCTGAACTAGATTCCTATAGGGTGTCTATTTATTTTATTTGGGTAGCTTGATATAAGTTATTAATCATAATGCTAATGATCGTTAAGGGCATTTAACTTCACTATCAGATTTGCGTCCAGTCCATGAAGTTGGTCCCTGCTACTTTTGCCTACGTCTTATCGAAATCTCCGATGGGCTTCCTAGTCTAAAATCGATTTTTTAATAATCACTGACAACAAGGTCGTCGAAAACGTCCTTTGTTCTTGCGTTATGTTGACAGCTGCTATTCGACTTAATGACTTCAAGTTTTAGACTGTGAGTCCACTGTTGCCGGCAAAATCGGGAAAAGTCTACGTTGTGCAGAGGGCAGCATCACCGTATACTGTGTTAGCTATGTCACCTATATATCTCCGATGGTACTAATGGTAGTGTTCTTCTGCCTATAATACTAGTCGCTGAGCCCAAACGTGAGCCCCAAGGTAGCGCGGTACGAGTGAATCTTGTAGCTGATCATTGAGCGTCCACCCACCCACCCAAATCATAAGCTTTTGGTTGCCACTTGTTTTTGCTTTGGTCATGTTGATTAAAAATGCCCTTTTCTGAAATAGTCTAAGCGGTTTTTTCCAAGTAAAGCGCTTACTCAATGTCACTATATTCACTGCCGATTTAAGATCGAATCTTCACGCACGTCAGACGAACGAAAATCTTGTCACTCAGGTTCATAGTATTTTTGTCGACAGAACATTAGTCAACTCCTTTCCTGGGATTTTGCACAACCATTGTGGTCAGAAGCTGAGGTCAGAGCTGATCACTGGGAATGTAAGCTGAAATTTCGAACTGGTTGTCTAGTCCATTAGTGGAGATATGTAGGGGGTGACATTCACGCAATGTAGAGTCCCGGTCTAGACCCTTGGCTGGGCTGTCGTGTGATGACCCGAGGTCTTGGCGAAATGGCAGTGCCCATTCCGTTCGGCAATCGGGCTAGATAGGTGAATAATACTCTCATGTGACTGCGTATTCCAGATTCCAGACGAGAGAGATCTAGCCCGGTAGTTCACTTAACTACAGAGTTGAACTCAAAGGCAAAATGATCCATTTGAACCGCCTTTAAGCCTCGTCTGATGCGGCACTGAGGAAAAAAGCCTTTACAACTTGCATACTTGTATAGATCTCGCTCACCAAGTAACCAATTGTGAGACAGAATTGCGCATTTTAGCTTAACTGCGTAGCGTCTGGTCTGGCAGAGTGAGTCCGCTACCGCTGTTTAGGGCTACCTGACGAATTCTCATG
The DNA here is from genome assembly GCA_017591395.1 of Schistocephalus solidus. Classification (NCBI taxonomy): domain Eukaryota; kingdom Metazoa; phylum Platyhelminthes; class Cestoda; order Diphyllobothriidea; family Diphyllobothriidae; genus Schistocephalus; species Schistocephalus solidus. The sequence continues at coordinate 84,125 of WEDG01000567.1, forward strand.
CCCCGAATAGGTCGTGCACAGGCTTGCATGCTCTTCATCCAACTATCGACTTAGCTGTAAATTTGCAGGGGCGTTTTGGCTGCAGACAGTGGGTAGCCACGAGTGATAATGGGTCTACCCGTCGAACTGCCTTCTTGTGTTTGCAAAACTCGGATGCCAGTTTTCGCTCAAGTTTAACAGTTATAGTTGTAGTCAGAACAGAGAATACGGTAGTGAGCACTTAACTGCTCACTCAGCTTTAGTGGGTTCGTTGTTTAGATACTGTATGAGTACAATCGTGTTGTAGTGTCAGAGAAAAGGACAGCGAGAAAGCCCTCATGCCAGGTACCAACGCATGTTGGTGAAAGATCACCAAGGCCTCTAGATATTTTAAATGACTCAGGCACGAAGCGCCAATGTCAGCCTACGAACAAGACGGACAAGGAAATTCCAACATCATCGGGTCAAATGTCCAGTGAGTTGTTGCCCACCAATGTTACTGTTGCCATCAGGTCGCCCGAACCCAAAGGAAATATTTCTCGATCCTGAGTTTGTCCCGCTTTCCGCCTCATGGCATCTGTCAACATCCTCTAAGCCTGTGTAGCTGTCAGTGCATGTGATAGTTTACCCTTAAAATGGGTCATGCGGTGGATCAACGTGGGGACTAGATCAAGGTACGACATGGGTTATTGGGGATGCGCACCCCTAGGCGCTTGTGTCCTTACCCATCTCCAGTCTTCTTAACTCTGTCTGGATACCGGGCCCAGGTGAAAGAGGAAGGCGAGAGTGCGGTAGATGCTGTTAAAGTCACCGTCCCTGCGCCCCTCCTGTTGTGGGGCATGCGGTGGGCCTCGGCGGAATTGGATGTTGAACTCTCGGGCAGTGCCAAATTGTAGGTCACGGCCGATACGGTCTCTGACCCTGAATGCAACTGGGAGTTAAGGTAGGGTACACCATAACCACAGGCATGGTCCGTCAGTGCTATCTGTTGCCTGCCTCTGGGCGTGGTCGCAGACATCGGGTAGTGAAAGCCTGCGGTCGGCCGTTTCTTCTAGATTACTCTCGTAGACAGAGGGTCGTATCACTTTTTGCCTCCTGGGTGCAGCAGTGCACACGTGTTCTTCCTCCCGCAGTATTGTAGTTGCGTTACTTATTGGAAAAAATAATGTCAAGTCAAGTCAAGTCAAGTTTATTAAGGGAAAGATAGGCAAACGCCTTTGAACTCCCTCTTGGTTACAGTATGGCTAAAAGCCTCTGGTACATCATGAAAATGTAAAAAAGTTGGTTTGCATAATAGCGTGCGGAAAATAAGCAGCTGTTGGCTCATCAAAAAGAGTAAACATAAATGTGTACTTGCATATGCCAAGTAGCATGAGTACATGCTATTATTAGTGACGAGATTCTCGTGAGTGAGGCATATGCGACGAGTTTGAGCTAATAAAAAATGCTATAAAAATGGTACTGTAATATAGAAAGTAGTATTGTCATATAAGAGTGTTATTCAACTGGGACGTGACTAAGAAGATCTGGGGATATTATAGTGGGCACTGCTATACTGGTCCAGGTTTTTTCTTAAAAAGCTCAACGGAAGTAGCCATAACAACATCCAGAGGCAGAGCATTCCAAGCGTCGACCGCTCTCTTTGGAGAAGAAGAACTTTCGTGTATCCAGTCTGGCCCCAGTTACACGTAGTTTGAGTGGATGCCCTCTCAAGTTCGTGGTTGTTGCTAACTGGAAGAAGTCTCCGGGTGCGAGGCAGCAGCCCTGACCGCACATGATACGGAATGTTTGTATCAGGTCACCTCGTAGCTGCCTGTAACTCAAGGGAAAGAGATTAAGGTTAGCTAATCGGGTTTCATAGGGTAATGAGCCCTGTCCAGTCACAAAGTTTGGTTGCAAGTCTTTGAACCTTTTCGAGGATATTGAGGTCTTTCGCGTTCCAGGGTCTCCAAGCTTGGATAGCGAACTCCAATTGCGGCCGCACAAAAGTTCGAAAGACTTTGGCAAAGCAGTCTTCATCAAAGGCACAGAAAGCCCGCTTGACAAGGTACAGGGCTGACATCGCAGACTTGGCTACCTTTGAACAATGCAGCGAGGGTTTAAGGGAGCGTGAGATCCACACTCCCAAGTCCTTCTGCGCGTCAACTTCTTGCAATGGTATACCATTCAGGTAGTAATCCATGAGGTTCGGAGTGCTAGTTCTACCGACTCGTAGAATAGTGCATTTTTTTCTCATTGAACGGCAAAAAGCCAGTCCTTTGACCATTGTTGAAGTCGGTTTAGGTTTTTCCTGCAAATGCTTTACGTCAGCTGCAGTTCTGATGACCCTCCATAGCTTAATGTCATCCGCAAACATGGCGACATCACAATCCAATCCATTGATGCAGTCGTTGACGTACAAAATGAACAGAATAGGGCCAAGAACGGAGCCCTGGGGAACTCCACTTTCAACCGCAACCTCCGCCGACTGCTGGTTACCGACATGGACGGTTTGAGAGCGGCCAAATAGAAGCTTTTGATCCATCTGAGGGAGATTACCCCTAATGCCTGTTCGGTTGAGTTTGTGTAGGAGTCGCTGGTGAGGGACACTATCAAATGCCTTCTTAAAGTCTATGTAGACTACGTGCAGCGCGCTTCCTTCATCAACTGCTCGCGTCCAATGTTCCAAACAATAGAGCAAGTTCGTTACGCAAGACCTGCCACTTCGAAATCCATGCTGCTCATCAGATAATAATTTATGCTGCTCTAAGAAGCGCATTAGCTCTCGCTTTATTATTTTTTCCATGAGTTTGCAGCAGATTGAGGTGAGAGCTAATTGGCCGGTAATTATTTGCGGAGACCTTGCTTCCACCTTTATATAATGGTGTGATTCGTGCAGATTTCCAATCAGCAGGGTAACGTGCCGGCTTCGAACGAGGTTTGGAAAATCATTGACAACGGTTTGGCCAGTTCCGCAGCGAGTTCCTTTAGTAACTTTGGCGGTATATCATCTGGGCCCGGTGATTTAGACTCATTCAGAGCCAACAGCTCTTTATGAACATTTGCTTCGTCGAAAGATACAGCCTCTATTGTTGGACCCTCATCTAAGTCGTAGTCGGAGGATTAAATGCGCTTTCACTCGTAAAGATAGATTTAAAGAATTCTGAAAGGTGCTCCGCTTTTTGCTCCGTCCTCACTAATCTCTAGGTTTTCACTAGTCCTTAGTAAGGGAACTGGGTCCTTGTTTCGCGTGCTTCTTCTAATGTAATTGTAGAATAACTTCGGATTTTTCTACTGCACGGTTCAACAGGTCTTTTTCAAAATCTTGTCGTGTCCTGAGAATAAGCCGTTTAACTTTGTTCCTTTGTGCCTTGTATGCGTTTTATGAACGCAGGAGTCTCATCAGCGAGTGATTTCTTCCACAACCTCCGCTTTTTATTCACTTCTTTTTCAACGTTTGAGTCAGCCACTGGGGTCTTTTTATCTAGTCTCTTACGTGAAATCGGGCAGTGGTTGCTGAGGAGAGTATGCAATAACTCACTGAACCATTCCCAATCCTCTGTCACATTGCCGGAAAGAGCTGATTCCCAGTTGATGTTGTTGAGTCGAGTCTTCATTTGATCAAAGTCACCACGCCAAATATTTCTTCTAAATCTGGTGGGCTGTTCAGGCACCGAAAACATTGAGTAGTCCCAGTGAAGTACGACGTGGTCACTCCGACCTAGGGAGGTAGACTTTTACACCTCATCAATACTATCAAGCGATTTCGTAAACACAAGGTCTAAACAGTTTGACTGCTGTCCCTCCCGCACCCTCGTTGGAAATAAGACGTGCTGAGTGAGGAATGACCTCAGTGTCATGTCCAATAAACGTCGGTCAAAAAAACTAGTTCTGGACCGCGTGCATATACTGAACTCCAGTCAATGAGTGGTGCATTGAAGTCGCCCATTATTAATACGTCGGATCGAGAGGCGAATCTTTCTAGCTCTTCTAACAGGCGAGCGTCAGCCTCGAAGTCACTTTTTTGGTGGTCGGTAGACGGTCAGGACTTCAAGACTGTGTGATCTCGGCACCTTTATAGTAAGCCAAATAGCTTCGAAGCTGCATGCAAACTGTTCTGTTTTTTTCCGACACTAGGAGTCCGTGTTTTTACGTAGGTTACAACGCCTCCTCCCTGACGCCCTTCCCGGTCGCTTCTGAATAGCTGGTAGCCTGGTATAGTTAACTCACGGTCGTCCACGTGGTCAGACAACCAGGTTTCTGTCAAAGAAATTACGTCTGGTGAGAGATCACAGACATGGATCTGCATCTCGTCAAACTTTGATAACATGCTTTGCGCATTGGTGTACATAAATTTTAACTTCCGGTTTAAGGGACATGTGGTTACGATGCGGCTCGCGCCTTCAGTTAATGCCTCGGCTGCGCGGTCATCCGTACGGGACCTGCCCAATGGAAGAAAGGTGGACGCTGCCGAACTTGGTTGTTGTAGATAATCAAATTCCGCTCCCCCTCGCTGAACCGCTTTTTTTAGTTCTAGAACTAGTGAACGACGTTTCAGCATCTCTGCTGGTGATAATTCCCGTTGAAAAAAACGCCGGGGTTGGAGCCTTTTATTCTAAATCGCCGGGAAAGAATGAGCGTAGACTGCTCGCTACTGACCAGCACGACTTTGAGAGGTCGAGGGCGTGTTGATTCCGGTGGGTTTTCTGTCCGTTTCCCAAAGCGGAAGGCTTTGATCACTTCTACTGCCTCAGATGGTTCCAGAATGATATTAAGTAGGTCCTGGAAGAGCACTCGGACATCCGAAACTCGCTCCGAGGATGTGATTGCACTCGATTCCGGGAGTCCCTGTATAATGATGCTTTTTTCTCGATCAATTTGATTTGCATCGACAATTGGGATATCGTTAGCTAAATTTTTTATTGCTCGGATACTATTCGCTGGGGATGGCGGAGCAGATGCTTGTTCGTGGCCTGTTTTGCCAGACTTGGGAGAGGCACCTGGCGCAGAGGGCAGCGCATTGTAATTAGTAGTTTTTGGTGGGTAAATCAATAGCACTGCTCGTACTTGGTTTAACACGCTGGGATTTTTTTGCGATTCGTTTATACTTTTAGGGCCCACGGCGTCTAACGTGATAGGCGGCACGCTCGTCGTCGTTTCTGGTTCGGGTTTTTCGGAGATATGTCTCGGAAGCCCTGGTCTATTACTATCGGCCTTTTTACTGACAGATTTATTTTTCTTGTTTTTCGAGTTATCTCGCTGGTTGTTTTTCGTCTTGCATTTGCACGGTTTGTTCTGGGGCTGCCGTAACAGCTACGGAAAGTGTTGCTGGCGTACCTTTTTACATGATGTCCTTTTTTGTCCTACTCCCTAGTTATCCGTCCAATAGCTTCAGTCTTATCGTCGACTGTGCCTAACCTAGACCGTAACAGGATTTTCATCTTCTCAAACTCTCCCTCGAGATAATTGATCTTTTCGGCCAACTCCTGGCATCCTTGTATATTCGTAGCCTTTTTATAAATGGCTGCTTTCAGTTCGTCGGCTCCATAGCTTTTTCCCCTTTCAATTTCTCTTTTAACGACGTACAAGCAGGTGCACTTCCTGCAGCCGAACAGAAACTTTTAAAATTCCACAAAATAACATTAGGCAGCCTTTTGAGCAGACCCAGGTGCGTAAAAATATAAACCTCATCAGGTGATGTGTACTGAAGTTCCACCTTTTGACTCATCATTCCTTTTGACAGGAAATAATTTCTTATTCTAAATCTGACAGGGGTAATACTTTGCTTCGGTATTTATGACAGCCACCGCACAAAATCCCGAATAATGCACTAGGTAGACTTGCTGTGTTCTGAAACCGCTGCTCTCTTTTGGGAAAATTATTAATGACACCAAAGCAGTCAGGGGATGGACATTGCAGTGTAGGCTTTTTACAAGACCGCCGCGAATTCGCTTTACACGCAAATCATGTCTTCAGTTACGTCGTAGACAATGCATACAGTAGATTGCCTAACTCATTAAATGTCATCCTGGAAATTTAAGGTTGTAGAATGGCACACATTGAAGTTTTTAATTGTTTTTTTTACTAAATTGAGGCGCAAATACTAACCAAGAAATCAATTCAGATCTATTTATTGAAGGAAAAACTGGGTAAAATGGGGCTAAGTCCAATGTTTCTTGATTTTGAGGTATTTTCCTACACTACTGCACCTTTCCAAGCAAACGTCTTGTTTGAGTGCGTTGTAATAAAAACAAATATTAATGTAAGCTAAAACTTTTTTAAATATATGCCTTCAGAGAACGGAAAATTTGATCTTACGTTCACTTAAATGAGGTAAATGGAGATATGAGAGATCGCATTGTTTGCAGGAAAACAAGGATATATTTAGTTTTAAAAAATTCAGTTATGCAAATTTGTGACGTACTTTGCCTAAAATTTCAGTAATAAACTGGTGTGAGTGTATTTTGTTTTACCGCACCGATAATTGAGACTTAAGCCAAAAGCCGCCCCATGCCGTCATTTTGCTCTGTCACGGTGTACGCGAAAGATGTCCAGACAATATCTATCTACAGTTGACTATTAATGAATACGTAAGGTTGAAAAGGAAAGGGCAGAAGATGGACATTTCTTCGCAAAATGTTAGTATATATTCGACCACTTGGTTGGGCATTTTCAATCTTAGAACTGGGCTGAAAAGTAAGCAAGTATAGCGAAAAACGCTCCAATAGAAAGAAATAAGTGTGATCTTTCATTTTCAGCAGGCATTGTATCCCTTTTTCAGCGAAGTCAAAAAACCGGTCGAATGTCCCTATTTTTGCCTTGAGTTGATTTTCGCAAACGGCTAATTACGGAGATATTCGACAAAGAAATATCTAATTAACTTGTTTTTAAAGTGGTATCTTATTATAAGAGTTATTTTAATTGATCTTAAGCATATTGATTGCTGAATTATGTTGTGGGTGTTTTTTCTTCTCGGTAGCGAGTTTTCATGTTCGGGTGGGTCTACAACTATGACCCAAACGGCCATCTGCATTAGAAAGGCTGTCTCAAAACTTACTCTTTCGGTAAATACCCATAAGAAATATCTTATTTTGAAGGTTATGATAAGCACATACAAGAGAATCTACATTTATGGGAAACAGACAGAAAGGACCGGAAAACGTCAAGTATTTACCACTATTTCAAGGACGATCTGAATCTCATCGTAATCCAACACCTGAAATAGTTATAAAGAAATTTAACAAAAGGACAGTTCTCTTAATAAACATAAAATGGTACATTTACGTTTTGCACCTCACAATTCTATTTAAAGTTGTTAGTCACTGCCGGCCTATCGGCATGTCAGCTTATGAAATATTTTATTCCTGTGACGTCCCTGCCGGCGCAATCAAGTGAAAATCTGTTTGCCTTAGTCAAATGCGTCTTAAACAGTCTATAAACGGAAAAAGAAACCGCCGATTCTCGTGAAGCCGCATGGGAATATTTACTCAAAATTTAAGCTGTTTGATCAAGGCCAAACTTTAAATTGCCCTTAATCTGATAGACAACTTCCGCAGAATGCACATTAAAGGACTATTTTCAAAAGTAAATGGTTTTTTATTTACTCGTTTGTTTACACGGACAAGCATTTTGTACATTTAAAAATTCAAGTTAATTAGCTAACTCGATTTTTCCCATTTTCGAAAAGGGCCACTTTTCTAAAAAAAAATAGTATTTCTAAACAACGTAAAATTAATTTTTAAACCATAATACGCCTTCTTTTAAGAACGGTCGTTTATTTCGCGAGATAGGGCAGTTACTGTATTCAGTCTGTATTATTGAAACTTTGAGTCGAAATTGGGTGCTTGTGGGATTCACGAGAATCGACCTAGCCTTTGTTACGCTGAATTGCGGAACTCTTTCTTACCTAATAGTTTTCCATCAGATCATTCCGTTGAAGATTGACAGATAAGCTGGAGTTGTAACTGTTCTCCTTTTCATCAAAAAATTACGTCGCAAATGGCGGATGGTTTTGGAAGGATGCTATCAGTGGTCATTTGACAGCTTGAACAATTTTTTTCCGACAAGTAGGTAAAGTGCAGTCGATTGGAGGGATGATTCATGTACCTATCATAATTACTATCTTGCCTCTATCTTCCCAGTAGTTTTTGCTCGATCCCGAGTATGTCGCTGCTTCGTGGATTAAGGCTTGAATATTTTCGTAAGGCTACTAACAAAGTTTAGGAATGCAGGTTCATAATATGCAGGCAGATCAAATTTTGCTTAACTATCCTCGAATTTTCTTTCCCAAAACACTTAAAGCGCGGACCCTTCGTAAATTTCAGCTTCTAGCTTTGCCAGCAGAGGCCTGTTTATTTTATCGGAAATTTGGGCAATGATCTAGTATAAGTCCACAGGGACTCCTGTAAAATGGGAAGTGTGATGATATTAGATGAGCGAGCCAATTAACTTAGTCTGCGGAAAGCATTAAGGATGCTCTCATTTCTAGCCCAAGTTCGTTTTATTACTCCATTGAGGCGCTGGAACAGACGCGCAATACAAAAATAGGCAAACCAGAGGCGCGTAAACGGGCGGAAAACAGGAAATACCAGCTTATTGGTTAAAGAAGGTTAAATTGGGTAACACGGTCTGCGGCAGGCAAACGTAACCCTGACACTAACCTTAATCCTAACTCCAACCCTAACCCTAATCTTTATCACAACCCGAACCTTAAACCTGACGTTGAATTTAACCTATCCCTTAGGCCAAAAATGTAACCCTTATCTATGACACCTACTTAAATCAAATAAGCAGGCAGGGTTATGAGGGTAAAAAAAGACTTACATATCGACGAAATCAGTGAGAAGTTACTCGTTGCAGGGACGTTTTCTGTTTGAAGTTAGGACGGGGAAGATGGCACAGGGAGAATAGAAGCCTCGGTATTCACTTTCATGGTCTTTTGAAGGCAACTTAAGATGCCTAACGCGAACAATAGAATGAAAAGTAAAGCGTAATAAACATCCGAAATCTCCTGCACCTAAGCTTTCGCTTCTAATGGAAGCAATAGGGAATCAAAAAAATTACGAAGTTATAATTGGTTTTTCCGTTGCTCGCTTCTTCCTCTGAATGGCTTTAAACTTTAATCATCATCAAAACCGTGGCCATTTCCTAATTCTCAATGAAAAATATTTTCATGGCTCTGTCTGGGCTGGACCTGGAGGTTGGCTGATTGATGAGACCAAACGAACCAGGAGCGGCCGTTCCAGTCTCACCGGTCTTTATCACTAACTTTTCCGATGCCGACCGCTCGCGCGATACGACTGCCTGCCACAATACAAGATTAGACTCTACAAGGCAAACTGGAATGGCGATTTACGTCCAGCGCCCACAATAGGTAGTAGCCTTGCGCTGCAGCTAACGCACTCTCTCCTCCTCCCCCACCTAGACCTGGTGTCAAGACTGAGTCAAGAAGACCGGAGATGGGAGAGGGCGCAGGTGGATGGCACGGCCGGAGCCGCCCCTGGGTGTACCACCACACCTGACTCGGATCCCACGGAGCGGGAGTGCCATAAAAGCCACATTAAGAAGGATACATTGCAGCCTGACTCTCAGTCCGCCAGTCAGCCACTCCACACAAAACACACATTGGGCTGACCACGCGGTCCGAGATATCCCGTCAGTTGGCAACCTTCCAAGCCATGGCTTTTAGCGCACAGTGATAGTTTCAAGCGCATCGGATAGTTTATACTGAATAAAAATGGGTTGAGCCATCGATATCACTCTCTCCCCACCCCCACAATCAGACCACCGTCCGAGCCAGTCAGTTGTCTGATGTGGGAGTGGGCGCATTGGCTGACGGATCGACGTACCCGTCTTCACGTGCCACAGTAAGACCTGGCCCCCTTAACGCATACATCAGGATTCACTAAATCACGGGAAATGGAGAAGCCATCGCTGTCTGACTCCCAGTTCACTGGTCAGCCACTCAACACACACAGCACATACACTGGGCCAACGACGTGATCTGGTGTAAGCGTCAGATTGACAGCCTTCCAAGTCACGATTTCCAAGAAACCAGGATATTCATGGGTACATTATGATGGAGAGGGTGTTGTCTATGTATGTGGCTTAGCCTCCGGTGGTTTACCGCAGGTTGTCATGGATGTCCATGTGTCCTAATAGGCCCATGCGGTGTTTACATTTGTGGAAGCACTAAGGGCAGTGGAGGCGGGCACGTTGACTGTACGTTGGAGCCCCAGGCACTGGTTCACCGGCCTCCGCGCGATGGATTTGCAGGTGACCGACCAGGCCGATGCGTGAGTTTAACGTGCGGGCACAGTGTGGGGGATTTCATTCGGGGAAGTGTGGGTGACCATTTCGGTGAGGATGGCATAAACGGAGGCTGTGCATGTGTATATCGGTGCTGTCGGCATTTTGGTGAATTCCGTTGTCATGGATGCGCATGTGACCGAATAGGCCCATGCGATGAGTGAATGCGCGAGGACAGAGAGAGCAGTGGAGGTGGCGATCTCTGCTGTATGTTGGTGCTCCAAGCACTAGTTCACCATTCTCTGCACGATGGATTCACAAGTGACTGTCCAGGCCGATTTGTGAGTTGAATTTGCGGGCATAATGAGGACAGTTTCAGAGAGTACCCATTGCTGGTGGTGGTGGAAATGACGGCGGTGGCGGTGGTGGCGGCGTTGGCGGTGGTGGTTGCGGTGGTGGGCGTAACAGACGATGAGTATTGGGATGTGGTCTCTATGATGGTAGGAGTAATGGAATTGATGCCAGGGTGAGGGTGTGGGAGCCCGAAGGTGGGTTGGCAGAATGTGACGTAGAAGTTGGAATTGTGGGATTGTTGGTGCATTGCGTCCGAAGATAGCCGACCACGACTATTCGCGCACGGAAGGTGCGTTGACAGCGCGGGCATTTTTGAAGGACTTGGGCATTGGCAGTGTTGGTGCGGGCGCAAATGACTTTCCTGCCGCTCTTTTGGCCTTGGCGGTGGCGATCCGTTTGGCCTCATATATTGCTGAACCAGTCTTCACTGATCTTCTCCATGCCGTTCTATCCTGGGCGAGGTACTCCCAGGTCACCGGGTTGATATGCAGTTGCTTCAAGGAGGTTTTCAGAGTGTCCTTGTAGCGTCGTTCTTGACCCCCTCGTCGACTAGAACCCATGCGGCGACATCTCCACAGAAGACTCGATTGGGTTGTCTTTTGTCTTCCGTCCTCACAAGGTGGCCGCTCCAGCTACAGTTGCAGTTGTTTTTAGCTAAGAATAAATTCTGAGAAGGCCTGTTCGTTCCAACAATTCCATGTCCGGTATCCTTTCTTGCCAGTTCAGCTTTAGTATTCTGCGAAGGCAGCTGAGTGGAAAGTGGTTGAGCTTCCGCGCCTGCTTTGCGATAGGTTGTCCACGTCTCCGCTCCATACAGCAGCGTTGGCAATATGACAGCTTTTGTACATCTTGAGTTTGGTGCTGAGGTGGAGACCGTATCGATTCCAGACCACGTTCTGAATGCGTCCAAAGGCTTGGCTGGCTTTGGCGATCCGATAGGCGATCTCATCGTCGACTTTGGTGTTGCGATGAGATTGCTACCTGAGTATATTTTCGAGTTTGGTACCATTGACATTGATGTGAGCTGCGGTGTGGATTGCATTGAGCGGCTGCGGCGAAAAGAAATACTTCCATTCATTTCGGTCTGCGTACCCTTGGATTACCTCGGCTTTGTGGGTCAACTAGGTATCCTGCATCTCCGCAGCCGTTGCTGTACCAAGGCAGCGACTTCGGTTGGGCGATCGTAGGCTTACATGCACCTGGTTCTTTTCGACTAGCAGAGCGTTGATAGCTGCGCCGTTGTCATCCAACCAGTCTTGGTGCTGACGACTTGCGAGGCCGAGGACATCAAGGGCGGTGGACTGGATGGTGTCCCTTAGTTGACACAAGCGGTTCTGCGCGGAGATGTCAGCGTCGGTGACTGGAAGGATGCCTAGGCGTTTGACCACGTGGTAGATGCATTGGACCAAAAAGGTGGCCACATCAGGGCACGAGAGGCGTTATACTGGTTGCGCTCCCATAACAAATTCCGAACATTGGGGGTCTGGTGGCACGCCTGGGGCACGTCTGGGTGGCTAGCGCCGAGGGGCCCCGGCTCCGCCAGCCACATGTGCCCTGTACCGCCTCCGGTTTTCTTGACTCTGTCTAGACACCGGGCACAGGTGTGGAAGGAGCAGAGAGTGAAATTAAGAGAGAGTGAGAGATTAAGCACAAGGCTACTATCAATTTTAAACTAAATCACGCACAAGTCACCGTCCCTGCATTACAATTCCGTGGAGCACATGGTGGACCTCGTCAAAATCGACGGTCGATCTGTGGTCGTGTTGAGGGCAGGGGTATTAGTTAGGGGGTAGCACCACACAGATTGCATTTGGTCGCTCCATTTGTCTCGTACAGGTGGTGAATGCTCCTGTGGCCGCCTCTTACTGGTACCCAACTCTCACCTGTGGCTCCTCTAGTTGGTTTCTTCCCAGCGGCCACAGCACCGGCACCACACCCCGGTGGGCTAAACCAGGTGAGGGTCGCCGGTTTTGTGTGTGTGCCTTCACCCCGGTATGAATGACTCCCAAACTTCCCGCCTCCCCCTCTCAAAAGATCCTACGGTGGGGCGACAGCAACCCGCAGGAGGCCCAGGCTAACTCGGGTCGTTCTCCCGCTAAAACAAAAGCCGTGACCCACATTGGCTCGGCCCGTGGGGATGTGCTGAGGCAGCCCCATTTAGGGACATGACTTCGTTGCTCTCACCTCATGCGAAGGGCTAGAAAGAGGTGCCCTGAGCAAATGCTTGATTATCTCGTCTTCGTGACAGCTGCCCGCGTCTCGCTTGTATCGCACCATACGCTGGTGGTAGCTCAAACAGAGCAACAGTGCCGCTCGTCCCAATCGTCGCATACTTCATCCAGGCTGCTGCTGAATCCGCTACAATAGCAGCCTGGAGATGTCCTGCCGCCGCTTTAAAGGCCGTCCCAGAAGCAACCGACCGGAACGGGAGGACGGTGCTAGTCGCTCGGAACTAGCGTGCTGGTGGACATTGTTGCTCTCAGCGAGAGGACCCAATTCTCTGGAGCAGGGCCAGCTTGAGGTGGGTGCCGCTACGCCTAACCTTCTAGGGGAGTGGCTGGCGAAATGAGGCAGAGCTGCACGCGGTTGGCGTTGCCTTTGCCATCCGGAACGACATCATGAGACCTCTGCCTGTTTGCCACAGGGTATCAATGATTGCCTGATCGGACTCCGCCTGCCTTTCGAGACAAGCTGCCACGCTGCTGTCGCGCTGTCGCCCTGGCCGACGACTCTTATGGTGCGAAGGACTAATTCTACGAGGACCTGCATCGCCCTACTGTGGTGACTGTGCCGAAAGAGGACAAGTTAATTGTACTTTGGTCACTTCAACACCTGGCGTCAGTACGGACCACGCTGCCTGGCAGGAATGCTGGGTCCCTGCACGGTCTCATTGAAGCTGCAGCGCGCGCTTCTCTGCGCATCGTGTGCGACACTCGAAATCTCCTGCTGACCAGCTTACCTTCTTCACTTCGGCGCGTGAAGACGCAGCAGACCGCCCTCGGTCGCGGCGCCGGCATCTGCCGGACTTTGTTCTCGTCCGGACGCGAGATCAGCAGCACGTGCTGGTAACCAAGGCGATCCGCGCTGCCGATGGTTGGATGGATCACTCGCCTCGTCATCTGGGCCGAGGCTCCGACTTCAACCCCGACGCAGCGGCCCGACCTGCAGCCAGCCACGTAATC